>JAMRYI010000311.1:0-180884 GCA_029231635.1 Ditylenchus weischeri
CAACGGATTCGTGTTCAGTATGTTCAATTTGCTTATAAAAGTGCTTTCACCTTTCAAACCCACTGTCCTACTTCCAGCTCCTCTCAAGACAACAAAGATTTAAATGCATTTAAGCAACTTAACAAATCTTTGTTGTCCACAGTGTGGACTCCAAACCCTTTCAAAATTCAAATTTCCTTGTAGTTCAACTTAAACAAAACGCCAAGAATTAAATTGCAGGTTTCACGCGCTTTTTTAAATTTTTGTTTCTTTAGTCACTCGTAAATCAGATAATTTTTTTTAAGATCCAACAGATTCCCCTTAAAAACCAGCGACCAACAAAAAATGCAAAAATAAATTCATTCAGATTCAATTTCCAAAACAATATTGAGGTCGAACAATACATTTCGCAGATAAGACTCTTCAAGAAGTTTCTTCAAAATTATTGACGGCTGTTCATCGATGCGAACCTTCTTTCATCGCTGCATTGCAGAAAATTTCCCAAATAAGCACACCTAAAACACAAACCTGAGTAAAACAGCGCTTCAACCCAGCAATTAAACAACGCACCCAGAGCCCAAACATCTGACGGAGGGAGTGTTTCTGCTCACTGAACACTTCTGGCGCCATCCATCGGACTGGAACACGTCTGTTAGGCTTCATATGGTGAGATAGAGCTTTGACCGACATCCCGAAATTTCAGCTGTATAAAGACGACGGCAGTTCAGTCAACAAGGAGCACTCTAAAAGCATTGATGCAGTAACAAAGCTGCAAGCGGTCATGATGCTCATCGAATACGAATCTTACCTCGAAGAATTCCTTACAGAGCAAGAGGACAATGATCAAGCTAAAGAAACAAACGCGACTTTTTATTTCTGCCTAAAATATATTCGTCAGAAGATGAAGGACAAGCAACCAATGTCGCGCCGTATCATCAACAACAATAAGGCCAACATGGCAAGAAATCGGCAAGGAAAATCATTAAAAAGTCGTTCAAAGTTTGGTTTAATGTTGACTTTGCATTTAAATTGTAGATGTTGTCTTTAGTCTGCGCAATTACTACAGCAGCCAACGAAACTGAGGACGACAGCATCACTTGCTTTGAACCAATAGGATCCATAGGCAGAAAAGGACTGAACATTCTCCTCAACATCAGGGATCAGAACTTAACCAGGGATGGCCGCAACGACTAGAAGACAATAGATTTCTCGAAATAGGCCAGCTGCAAGAAGAAGAAGAAAGAACAGAGCAAAAATTGTAAGAGTTTAATAAAGAGGACATGTATGTCTTTGTTGATCAGTTTTTGTAAATTTTGATGTATAAAGATGTTAACCACAAGAAATTTCATATGGGGAACTGTTAGAAAGGGGGGGGATATTAAAAGGTGAGGAGTTATTTTTCAACCATCCTCGAGGGATGGGGAGTTATTACAGGGTGGGGAGATATCAGAGGGTGTTGAGTTAATAAAGTGAATACGGTAACTGCGTTTAACGTGGCCTAATCTTAGTAACACTCTGTTACTTGACTTGGGTATTTCATAACTTTGATTTGAGTGTTGTACCACTCTTTTTGGTTATTATGTGCTCAGTTTCACTTAGAAGTCATACATGCTCTACAAGAATATGAAAAGAATTCACGTGATAGAGTCCTCAAAATAACACCCCGAAGGGATCCCTTGTCAGATATCTAAAAATTATTCTATAAAATAGGTTTTGTAGTTCTCGAACTCGTGCTAAGATGTTATTATAACAGCTCAAAACATTCAATGTTAAAGTGATGAGTTGAAGTGATGAAAATGATTGTCAACTTTTCAAAATGACCTCATAAGTGTTTAGAGTCAAATTCTGACTTTTCTATAATGATACTACCATGTTTTATTTACTATTTAAAAGAGGAAATGTAGAGCTACAAACCCATATACCGTAATTATTCTAATAGAAACCCCGTCTCTAATAGTAACCCCTATTTGTTGACTATGATTTCAGTGTTAGGGTTATTTTTGATTGACAATTTCAAGATTTTTAGAGGATTGAAAAATAAAAGAAATATATATCTTCAAAATATATATCTATATCTCTTGAAAAAAGAGCTGCCTGCTTGCAATGGAGAAGGGGTATAAAAAAGATTAAAATTAACATTGCAAGGCTGGGGAAAACGGCCTACTATTGCCATTTTTGTAATTTTTCGTTTGGCGCCAAATTTGCCTAATTTAAGCTAAGATTTAAATTTTCAAAGGTTTTGTGGTTTTGATAGATTTCTTGATATAGGGTCAGGGTTTGAAAGGTGAAAGCCTTTTATAAGCAATTGACCTGCTGAACATGAAGGAATGGAGAAAACCTGCAAAAGAACTCAAACCCAGAAGTTTTCGGAAAATTATCATTTTACGTATTAGCAACCTTTTAAATGGTTAAAACCTGTTTTTCCTACATGATAGCTATAAGTAGAGAATGTTTCACACTAGTCTTGTTCACCTGATTGAGCTGATATTTTTCCTTAATTTGACGAAAATGTGTAGAAAAACAGCATTTTTGACCAAATTGAATATTTGACAAAATGTAAATTTCTTAAACTTTTGCTCGGTTGTTCAATCTTTTCGATGGTCCAGCGGAAACGACTGTATCCATTCGAAAGAGCAATTGCTAGTGACTAAAATGAGCTATCATGTGGTTGAGGTTCATTCTAGAAAAAATGATCAAGAACCATTTGAAGTTTATAGGTCAAAAAGTACCCAAGTACCCAAAAATTAAAATTTCTTAAAAAAAATTTCTTTAAATGCATGGTTCTCAAAAAAACTTCCTATAGAAAAAAAATTAGCGGTTTCGAGCTTCCCATAAAATTTGCTACAAAATGGGGAAAAAAGTGGGAAAAAAAATTCAGGCATTGCCAGCCGTCTCGAGAGGATGGTCCATTTTTATAGATTATTTCTTTTAAAAGTCTACCAAAGATTTTTCTAACACCAGTTATTATTGGAAAAACTTGCTTGCACTGTTTGTTGACAGCTGTATTATTTCCTACTTTTTCCCTCATTGTTCCGATGTGCATTTTTTGCTGTAAGCCTTCTGTTTTATTTTTTTCTATTTTATTGTCTGTTGTATTGCCTTCTGTTTTATTGTCCTCATTCTTAGCTTTTAGTTGACTCTTTTGGTCGTTTTGTCGGTGTTCTGTTTTTATAACCTTCATTGATTGTTTTTTATTCTAATATTTTTTTTCAATTTATTTATTTTTCACTGAATTAAACATTGTGAATTTCTGCGATACCAATCTCCACACATCCACACAAAAGGGACATACCATATTTCTTCTAATAAGAGCCCATGGGCGCTTATTTTTCAAACCTCCAAAAATCTAAAAAATTTTGACTCGATCTCGAAAATTTTGGGTGCTCAACCAAAATTTAAAAAGCGGAATTGGTAGAGCTGGTGGGAGTTAAGAAAATTCAAAAAAACAGCAATGCTAAATATTTGCTCTGGGTTATTTCCTCAAAGTTAGGGGTGGGCGCTTATTAGAGCATGGGCGCTTATTAGAGAAAATACGCTAGGCGAATATAATCTAGATTTTTTATTTAAAAATGGTATATCTTTGTAACCTAACCTGTGCGTAAGGCCTCGCTTAAAAAACTGCAGAAAAAACACCCTATTAGCGTTTTTTTCAAATGCGGACAGTTATAAGCTTAAATAAATGCCCTGGTACCCCCGTTGATTTTTTGGCTATACTATAGAATGCCCCCCAGCTAGCGCAAAAATTTTTTTTTCAAGGAAAATGGACCCGTATCATATTGATTCTCGTGCTCTGAAACGGCACGGAAACACTTTGGTTTCTGAAAAATCGAAAAAAAATCGAACCACAGGGGGTATCATGGTTTTCTAGTCAAAATTTCATAATTTAAATTGGCGCCTTTTGAATTTTTAAAGGGAGAAATGCTCTATAGGGAGGGGAAGGGAATAAAAGGGCCATTTATCACACAGGCCCACAAAGAAGAAGATGTTGAACATAGTTTTGAATACTGGGGCCTACCGCATATAGAAACTCTGGTATGCATGCTTTTTCATGCATCCAGAGTCACTTTCGAGTGAGTTTTGTCTAAGTTATGTGGGTGTGCGCATCCCAACTCGGAGTTAGAGATTCGCGCACTCACTTACCTTAGACATTATTCCGAGAAGTATTCTTGATCATAAAATGCATATAGAGACTCGTTTTGCCACGGCCCAAATTGAAAAACACGGTAAGACATCCAAAATAGTCCAAAATTTACTTTTTTTAACGTTTTGCCATAAAAGTGGCCCTTTTGTTCCCTTCCCCTCCCAATCAGTGTTTTCATAATTCACACTGATATGTCATTTTAAAACTGACATGTCAGTTTCAAACTGACATTTCACAGTTAATTCAAATGTCAACTGACATTTAAAGCTGACATGTCAGTTTAAAATTGACAGGCGGTGTGGTTGTGGTTGTTGGTGGTGGTTGCATTCTATAGTGTTACCGATTTTTTAGTCTTTGTAACATTTTTCTTAATTAAAAGACGCCTCAGGTGAATGGTAAGCCAGTTTGTAGTATGGTACTCTAGGTAACACATTTTTTCGCAATCATTTTGCTCGTTCTCGTTTTGTAATATTGCTTTTTAAAATTAATATAAAAAAAGTATTTTTGGCATTTTATTACAAATGTAAACAGTTTCTTTCACAGCAAAACATATTTTTTTTCTACATCTAAGTTACTTTGCAGACAAATGTCTACAACAATCGCTAGTACAGAGCAGTCTAGTGTAGAATACAAAGCTGGAGATGTTGCTTTGCAAGGACTTTTGTGTGTTCCACAGAACAAGTTGTAGGTTCTTATTGAAAAATACTAAAAAAACTATCAAAATTTGTTAGAGCAGCAGACCCTAATTTCAAACTACCAGCTGTAATTGTTTTTCACGCTTTTGAGGGTATTACTGAATTCGAAGAAGAGCAGGCAAATAATCTTGCTAAGGTTCACAAAATAATATACCATTTTTAAATTAAAATATAATCGAATTTTTATTGTAGCTTGGTTATGTGGCATTTGCTGCTGATGTTTATGGCAAAGATGTTAAAAAGGAAACCCAAGAAGAGTGGTTTGCGGTTCTGAAGACTTTCAAAGATGATCGAGTGGGTCTCTTACGGCCAAGACTATTAGCTGCCCTGGACCAAGTAAAGTCTCTAAAATATGTAGATGTTGATAAGGTTGATGTTGATATTTACAAAAAAATTAATATATAATAATGTATGTGCAGATAGGAGCTATTGGTTTCTGTTTTGGTGGGCTGTGTGCTCTGGATCTGGCCAGGATCAACTCAGGCATTGTAGCTGCAGTTAGTTTTCATGGCTCTTTTACTGGCTTATCAGATCAGCCAGAGCCAGAAAAATTGGAGCCAATCCATGCAAGCGTACTTGTTTGTCATGGCGATGCCGACACACATATCCCTATGGCCCAGGTTTGTCTGCTTGTAATTTTTTATAAAGTGTTGTTTCAGCTCTATATATAATATTTAGTGCCAAGAACTAATGACTGAGTTGAGAGCTCGAAAAGCGGATTGGCAATTTGTATTTTATGGAAATGCAAAGCATGGATTTACCATGCCTAGTAAGCTTTTTTCTTGAGATCATAATGATCGTTAATAATTTTTGTTCTCGTTTAAGAATTAGCCAATTGCACTAGAGAAGGGGTTGGATATAACAAATTAGCTGCAGAGAGGTCATGGGCGGCGATGCTCCACCATCTTAATGCGGCGCTAAAACTTTTTTGATTGGAGAAAGATGTGATAAAAAAACCTTAACCTTATATTTAGTAATCATATAAAAAGGATAATTTTAAAACGTCAAATAACAAATTTAAAACCTTTTGTTAATTTTAATCTTATCATAACTTTTACATAATATTTTTTACAAAGCAGTAGCTGCGTAATAAGAACATTAATCTAAGAGATTTTAAAAGGCATAATCTGTAAGAATGGACCACTTTATCTACGGGTTTAGCCATGCCGAAAATTTTTTTCTACTTTTCATACTACAGTCAAACTTCCCTAACACGTACCCCTGGTGCAGAAGCTAACTGAGCATGGTGAAGATCCACAGTAGCTATTCAGCAACGTATTTTAGTAACGGATAATAATAATTTCAGGATACATGGCTTGCAAGTTCTGAGGAGTATCTGGAGCGTTTCGGTTTCCCGCACGTCCTCGGCGCTATCGACGGAAAGCACTTCATGCGTGACCGACCTGATCGTACGGGCGAGGAATTCTAGTGTTTTAAAGGTTTTTCATCTCAAGTAATGTTGGCACTCGTTGATGCAAAAGGGCGTTTCTCGGCAGTTGACCTTGGTGCTGCTGGACGAACATCAGGTATAATTTGATCAACCACTCTCTAAAATGGTGCTATTATTCCTGTTAGTTTTAGATGGAGCTCTTTACGCCGATTCGCCGATCAAAATGTTTCTCAAAAGTTCTGAAGCAGGAATTCCGGGAGCCGAGGAGTTGGAGGGCATCGGTCAATTGCCTTATATGGTGCTTGCAGATGGAGGATTTGGTCTCCGGGAGTACATGATGAGCCGGGATCGTTTTGTCTTTAACGCCACACTTTCTGCGTAGGTTTTCTGGATTATTAGAGGAGCGACGGTCAATTCGTCGATGGACTGCCGAATACGGTATATTTGTTTAGTGCTCGGCAGACCGTCGAGAGCGCTTTTGGTCAGGTGGTGCAACGATTCCGCCATTTTTTTGAAGCATCTAGAGGTCTCAAATAAACAAATTCGTCGGCTGATTTTATCTTGCGTGCTACTCCACAACTTCCTTGGCCCGCTTCGCGATGAACTCGAAGAACCGGTGCAGGTTGCCTGCCTGAAGTTTGCAAGTGATATGGTTTGTTTGTTGGGAAGTGTACCTTGGGAAAATAGGAAAAATAATGACTGCGGAAAAAATAGGAAAAAGTTATGATTGAAAACTCTTGGTGACCAAACTTGGCCAAACCAAGACTTTTTTGCTATGAAAGTGTAGGTGACCAAGCTTGGCCATATTGGTGACCAAGTATTGGCCGAGTATTGGTGACCAACCTTGGCCAATCTTGGCCAAGGTAGTATAGATTCTCCCAATGTGATAATTTTCGGAAAACTTCTGGTTTTGAGTTTGTATGACAGGTTTTCTCCATGGACTCGTGTTCAGCATGGTCGACTTGCTTATGAAAGTGCTCTCACCATTCAAATCTACGGTCATATTTCGAATTCCTCTCAAGACAACAAAGATTTGAGCTGTCCCAAGTTAAATTGCTTGAATTGCATTTAAATCTTTGTTGTCTTGAGAGGAATTCGAAATATGACAATAGGTTTGAAAAGTGAGAGCACTTTTATAAGCAAATCGACCACGCTGATCAGGAATCCAACAAAAAAACCTGTCAAAAGACTCAAAATCAGAAGTTTTCCGAAAATTATTTCTCATCGGATTAAAAATTTCTCACCAGATATCCATTTTTTAGAGAATGTTTTACACTAGTCATGTTTAGCTGATTGAGCTGTACAATAATATGGAAAAACATTTTTCCTTGAGTTGACGAAAAGGTGTAGGAAAACAGCATTTTTTACCAAATGGAACATTCAGCAAAATGTAAATTTCTCAAACTTTTGCTCAGTTGTTCAATATTTTTGATGGTCAATCGTAAACGACTGCACTCATTTGAAACAGCTGTTTCTGAAGAGCAAATTGAGCTATAATGTGATAAGGGTTGATTTAAGAAGAGCTAGTGTGATAAGGGTTGATTTAAGTGAGCTAGAGTCATTTGAAGTTAATAAGTCAAAAATCAAAGTACTTAAAAACTTACGCACTTAAAATGTTTGGTTCTCGAAGATTTTTTTATGAAAATAAAAAATCTCAGCGGTTTTGGACTCTTCATTGAATTTGCTAAAACATAGTATAAAAAGTAGAAAAAAAATTCGGCATGGTCAGTTGATGGTTCATTCTTACAGATTATGTATTTTAAAGGAATAAATAACAATATATTTAAAAGAAATGCACAACTATTTCTGAGGTCATTCCCGTCATTGTGATTGCCCACTTCCAGAATCCGACGGCATGGTGAGGAGTTTCTCTGCGTGCATGGATCAGTGATCTAAGCTGCTGCAGGGTTTCCGAGTTTTGCTCTGCTCCTTCACAAGCACACACACAAATTAAGCCATTAAATACAAAACAGAGAAAATTTACCGTGAACATAATGAGACACTACGGCAAATTCAAGACTTGGGTGAGCTTCTGGGTTCAGCGGGTATGGGTGTTTCTGATACACGGAAATTAGTTTGCATCAAAGTATTACTTGAAAAAACTACATTTTCCAGCAAAATCCAAATACTTGTTTCTTGTGGATGCTCATGTCCAGAATTCATGTTTACATAGTGTGTGTTCTTAGGCTCCGACAAAATGGAGTCATTTTTGGTAATAGACCTTACAAATATTCTATATTTTAAAAGCTACCGTAAAAACTCTAATAGAAACCCCCTCTCTAATAGTAACCCCCCTCCCCCCCCTTTTTGACTAGGATTTCAGAGTTAAGGCCATTTTTGATTGACAATTTCAAGATTTTTAGGAGGTTAAAAAATAGTAACCCCAGGGTTTCTGTTAGAGTTTTTACGGTATGTTAAAAAGCTATGTTAGTCTATAAAAGCGTATTTCATGTGTTTTTGTGAAAATCATTAGACAATTGTCAAAACTCAAAAAAATATTAGAAACAAGTCCAAGCATATTTTTTGACACAAAAAAATGGATGGCAATTTTTGGAATAAAACAGTGGGAGCCTGTCTGTTTGAATCAAAAAAAGAAAAATAATTTTACTTGCCATTCTTTAAGAGTATATCCTTGAAGTGGAGACACATGTAATGCCCTAAATTGTTAAGACGATCACTCCCAAACATAATCAAAATATGTACATTCTATCAGCGCCTCCTTTTATCAGTAACGATATGTTCAATTGAGTGTCTACGGGCTGCACTCGAGAAGTCATGTGCACAGATATTGGCTTAGTCATTTGGGGTGAACTAGGCAGAGGAACCCAGCGTGAATATCTGTAATGCAACAAAAATGATTAACTTGACTTCTATAAATCTATTAGGTGAAGATTTAGCAGAATTTTTTTTTAAATAACCTACTCAGGTCTCATATACTTGAAATTTGGGTGGTAGTAAGGCAGTTGGCAATAATCATCTTGTGTGTTAGAGCAATCTGGTTTGTCTGTACCTAAAATAATTTTTTTTTCAATATTTGTAAACAGAAAGTATTTGGAAATGCCAAACCTTGAAGAAATGTGTGTTCCGGAAGATCACTTATCCCTCGGTAGTCCATCGTTTGGATAAAAAGACCAGTTCCCGTAGAGTTAATTTTACCACCAAAGTCATAGATTGTGCGCTTGGAATGCTTTAGATGAAGATAAAGTAAATTAATAATTTTAAGTTATTAAAATTACCGCAGCCAGCAATCTACGAAGCCGCGGAGAGTCTTCTGTAAAGCTTAATTTAGACAATTTAAGAAGTTATGACAGACCTCAAACAAGTGCTTAACCTGCACTTGAAAAACCCTTAAACTGCACTTGAAAAACCCTTAAACTGTACTTGAAAAACCCTTAAACTGCACTTGAAAAACCCTTAAACTGTACTTGAAAAACCCTTAAACTGTACTTGAAAAACCCTTAAGCTTTTGGATGTTTTCCTTTTGACCACAAATCAATTTTTCGACTTTATATTTCATCCCTCAAAAAAATAGATCGGCCAACAACACCAGTGTCAAGATAACATTTTGATAGCTATCACAATACGTGCGCACTAAAGCTATTTACCAGAGTACTTGTAGGGATCACCCAGCCGAGTGGTTATAATTATGGCTATTGCCAACAAACACATAGCTACAGAACATTTGACAAGGAAATGAAGTCTTCGGCTCACATATATCAAATTGGCCTAAATTATTGTTTGAAGTCAAAAATATCTTCTCCACAACTCACAGCAAAGAGCACAACTGTTGAGGCGATAATCAAACACAACGGTAGTATGATTAATTCTGGACTAAACTACACAGCTAGCTATCTACAAAACAGGAAACAGACAAAATTACCTTATATTGTTGCCAATTCTACCCATAATTGGAATGAAAAAGCTAAATACAAGGTAGACACCATAATTTGCAAACAAAACCACTGGGAGAAGGCAAGCAAATTGAGTGTAGAAAACCTGAATATTTTATTAAAATAAAAAATATTTTTTGAAGAATCAAAAAAGTACTGTTTTAGGCGTCACAACTAAAAACCAATCACAGTCAACCCTCGATTTAACGTCACCCCCTCAAGTTCGTTCCCACCTAGGGTGCGACACTTTTTTTACCTTAATTTTTAAAGCTTTTTGCCAGTTGTCTTCGGTCAGTCTAGTTCGAAATATCGCAAGGATTTAGATTTTACCGATCGTTTTTATACATAACAACAGCTTTGCAGAAAGGACCCGCGGGTATTCGATTTAACGACACCCTTTTTCGAAATAGGGTGACGTTAAATCGAGTACCCTCTTTGCAAAACTGTTGTTGTACAAAACGATCGGTAAATCAAATCTTGTGATATTTCAGACTGACTGAAAAACTGGCAAAAAGCTTTAAAATAGGTAAAGTGTCGGACCCTAGGTTGGAACGAACTTGAGGGGGTGACGTTAAATCGAGGGTTGACTGTAGCGTAAATATTATTTGCTATCAAAATAAACATGAAAATAAACCTACCATTTATGACTTGCATTTTTCCCAACAAATAAATCATGGGATCTCTCAACACAGGAAAAACCACAAATACGAGGAAGTAAAAACTACTGCCGATGCCTGCTGCCGTAGTCAAAAACAAAGTAGCTGCCCAAATAGCAAGCATGGTGTCATAGTGGAAGATCTCAGCATTTATGCCCTAAGCCAAGAATTTTGAACGAAAATTTATAGCAAAAAGTGGGTTACACTATATTTTTTGTAAACAATTGAGGAATGTATCCACAGACCAGTGTTGATCATAGGCAGAATGTAAAATGGGAGAACTAGCCAAGGAGTTGCATACCAAAACATAGATAAGTTTAGCAAATAGACAACTACATACGACATCTAAATTTTAAATTTTTTTCAAGAATGAATGTTAAGTTTTTACTAATGCAGTCGCAGCCATCCCAAGCTAGAATGCGTGTATAGAGTAAATGTGGTAAAAGAATAACAAACTAACTAAAGCAAGACCATGGTGTGCAAATGCAGTTAGCACATCTTTAGATGTATAGAGTTGAGATTTTATTCTGTAGGCGATCATAAGAAGCACTGATAAGGATGCAGTTAGGTTTGCTAATGTGCCTGAAAAACAACTTTCAGAACACCTATCTGTGTGGCATAGGGGCGTTTGAGTTATGGCGTGCAAAAGGGCACAGAGTAACTCAAACGTCCATAATAAGTCGTTTGAGTTACTTTGTGCCCTTTTGCACAAAGTAACCGAAACGTGTTAAAATAAATTTTAATCTAGTTTATTTTTTTTTTGCAATCTCTTTCGTTGCTCTTTGCGAATGTCTCTGTCCGTTATAAATATTAATTGATTATTATTTCGTGTCCCCCCGTTCTTGTTCTTGGTGAATGTTTAAATTTGTTGTGTAACAAAGTACAACATTCCATTGTTTTTTGTTGTGCTTAGATGGAAGATTTTTCTTGGAATAACGCCGATGTGATAGAAAAGCTTCAGCAACTCAAAAACAAGGTGGTCAGGGTGGGTGATGCCGTCTACGACTTCAAGCAGCAATACAACTACAAATGTGCAATCAGGACTATCTACAAACTCATGCCAAAGGAAGTCACAGTCGATTACTACCTCGCTAAAGAAGATGTCTTGTAATTTTTTTCAATTGTTTTTCTTCTGTTTTCTGCTTTTAGATGAATTTTTTTCAGACCACTGAATACAAATTTCGGAAATCAAATGCTAGCTGTCAAGGAGAAGGCCAACTACCGAGTCTACAGAAAACAAAAAGAAGGACGCTATGTATGCATTGACTGTGAAAAGTTAGTTCACTCATTAACTGAATGGCCTTGAATAGGGCGATGGTAAATTTGTTCCCGGTAAATTTGTCACCTAGTGAGTACTAGGAATGTAGCAGAAGTACTATGAATAAGTTTAAAAACCGGCGCCCTTTTTCCTGTTTACCTCCATGCGAACCATGTATTGTTTGTAATGGTGAATAAAATTCAGGGGCATTTACGGTGAATGAAGTGTAGGTAGTTTGAATAAGTAGATTAGGCTAACGGAACTCTTTATACGGAACCCCACATGATCTGCGTCAAAACGATTTCTTGTAATTTCTAAAACCTATTATGTGGTTAACCTTAACGAAAGAGAAAAGGAAATCGAAAATAAACGGATATTGCCAAAATAAATCAATGAAATATTAATTTAAGACGTTTCCGTTACTTTGTGCAAAAGGGCACAAAGTAACTCAAACGTCCATAATAAGTCGTTTGAGTTACTTTGTGCCCTTTTGCACGCCATAACTAAAACGACTGCGCACCATCTGTGTAGGTAATTTTGGCAAAAACCTTAGATTTTTAATAAAATTACAACATAAAGCTTTAAAAAAACTATATAGAAAATATATATAACCAAAATTAAACCTTTTGTAAATCCATAGTATATTGCAAATCCAACTAAGTTAAAAAACTATTAAATGAAAAAAGATTAAAATTTCTTACATATCTCAAAAAATATCCACTTTTTGTCATCGTCAAAATTAGCAGGCTGTTGAAGATAAGGTGAGCTTATTAAAGCTTTTATCAGGGCTGAAAATTGAAAAGTTACTCCTAAATAGAAAATACAAGCACTTACAAAGAACATTTTCTCCATTGCGCTGGATAGCACCTATATGTATTAGCCCTAAAAGAAAAAATTAAAAATTCATCAAAAATAAATTAATTAAAACTAACGTGTTTGGTCAAACTCAGTATGGTAAACCCATCCATTTTTGACGTACGCAATATCAAGACCTAGCAATACACCATAAAGCCGACTAATAATTGACTTTATCCCGCCGACGAAAACTTCCTCTTACCCCACTTTTTAGATCAACGGTATTCTATGTTCGTATTTTTAGAATCAATCGTCTCTTACCCAAAATCAAAAAACAGAATCAGTAGAGCTCGTGGGAGTTAAGACAATGCAATAAATAGCTTTGTTGAATTTTTTCTCTGAGATGAGATACAGGTCCTCAAAGTTGGGGGTGTGGGTTTAATAGAGAGTGTGGAACTAATAGAGAGAATACGGTATTAATTGAATGCCAGAATTGAAATAATTGTCATAATTTAAGAACCGAAAAAGTAAGTTGTCATGAATCTTACCGGATATTCTTCCAAAATCACGAAAATTCTAAATATAAGTTGAGTATTATGCATTCCCTATATTTTTATTGTATTTTTACTCTAAAATCTGTGTCTGAGGGAACCAGGTTTGATTGGAAAACCTAGAATTTATTTTCGAAAATTGTTTAGTTAAAACATTAGTTAAAAAGTCTTACTTCTTGAGCGATAATGCTTGCTCTGGGATATGGCACATTGTCTAAATATGTCTTGAGCAACCACGAGTCACCTGGACCTGCCTGAACGCTTATGATTGTTAAAATTAATATGTGAGCAAAAGCACCTGGAATAACATTTCACGGCCTCCTCAAAAATACTCATTATTAAAATTAAGAAAAACCCAAACAAAATACCTGAACCAGCACCCTCCAAATTAATAAATGCCCTGAGTGAGTGTCTCCATTCTAAAATTAAACATTTTAGGTCACAAATAATTCATAAATGAAATCATACTATGCTGACTGATAAAACCTTGGGAAGCTTGTAAATAACTTTCTTCAGCTTAAAATTAAACCAAATATATTTTTGTACACAAAATCTAGATTCTTTAAATAAATGTTACCTCCATTGAACAAGAAAACAATATCATTTTCCAGAGGAGTTTTTGAATGAGCTATCACTTCCAGCACATCTATCATAATTGCACAAGAAACTGCATCATCAGTGGCACCTACATACACCACTGATATATATATATATAACCCACGATTAGTTCATAAAATTAAACCTGGAGAATCAGGAACAGTATCTAGATGGCAATTGAGTAGAATGGATTGGTTGGTTTGGCCTGTACTCGGGCCTACACGCACTGCTACATTGGTCACCTGCATTGTTCATTCATTGTTTTTGATAATTAGTTTTTGAAAAATTACTCTGTGAAAGCAGTTGGTGAAAAATCGTATGTTGAAGCAGGAGCTTGGCCTTTGAATCTAGGTTATAAAACCGGTGTGCCAAATTTGTTAAATAACATTCCTATTTAACTTTATTTATTCCTATTTTTTGTTTATTCTGGTGCAGTTTTTCACGCTGATCATTTTTGTACAGTCAACTCCCTCCATAGTGCACACCCAAGGGACCGGCGCCAACTGTGCACTATGGCGGGGGGTGCACTATGGAGGATGTGCAGTATGGAGAGAGCTTTTTTGCTTTAATACGTCCATGTGTGCACTATAGAGGGGTTTTCCATCCAAAACAAAGTTTTATTCGACAACAATAACACTCAATCATTTGTTAGTCGTAAAATAATCGAAAAGATTTTTCTGCTTCATCTTTTTCAAGCGTTCATCCGTCAGTAGTTCATCCAGCTTGTCACACATTCCTAACATGGCAGGATCAGCAAAGTTAGTTTCCACGTAGCACTGAAAGAGCTTGAATCCCTCAATGACTTCTCGAGTTGTAACCGCAGGCTGTACCGGCTCTTCTTCATCAATTATCACCTCTCCAGTGTCACTGTCATATTCCGCTTCGGCTGTCGAGACGGTTTCTGCAATTCCTTTCAATGTAAGAGTTCCTCCAGTCACGAGATCCTGGTCAAAGTTTAAGTAGTCAAGCGATTCGCATTCTGTTGCTTCAATCGCTTGCAGTTCTTCCCAAAGCGTGTTCATCTCTTCTTCTACATCGTTTTCCGCTACCAAGGGCTAAACAAGTTTCGCTTTAAACATTTACTTTTTTGAACGTTGACGTAAACATATATACATATAAAGTGTGCACTATAGAGAGAGGCATTTATTGGATTGGTTCCAGCCCAGGTGTGCACTATGGCGAGGGTCCGTTACTATAAATTTATATGGTGGCCACCCAAATCGGAACGGGGTGTGCACTATGGCGGGGGTGTACACTATGGAAAGAGTTGACTGTATAAGTTGATATAATTTCTATATGCTAAGAAAGATTTTCGAAAAAAATTGGTTACCACAGGTTCACCAATTGACTTAATCCTCCAAGATAAAATATCTTATATTATATTAAAGTATCCTACATGGTTTTGATTACTGGGATGCATGTATGATTAAGAAATTTGCTCGGAATCATGTCTAAGATAACTCTGACTCTCAAGTTCCCTGCGCCCCGAAGGGGGCTTGGGGTTGAGATGCGCACAACCACATACCTCAGACACAAATCACTCGAAAGTGACTCTGGATGCATGAAATACCAGAGTTTCTTTATGCGGTAGGCTCCAGCTAACAGAACTATGTTCAAATCTCATCTTTTTTAATCTTTTTAAAGATGTCCAGGTACCCTTTTTGGTTTTATTTAGCTTGGGGGACCAAGGCAATCGGTCAACCTGTGGTAACCAATTTTTTTTGAAAACCTGACTTTTTAATAACATAAACGCTAGAAAACATTGTTATTACAGTTTTAGCGCATAAAAATTACTTAGGAGACGTTTAAACATTATTCCCAGTTAACTAAAAAGGCCACTCCCCCCAGTTACATAACTGCCAAAAAGGCTTACATCAAGCTCTAGCCGATTAACACCACTTCTATCAATAATCTGTTTTAGACTGGTGATTTTACCAGTAATCAACTGCACTGCTTGCACCTAAACTTGCATCTTTTTAATACCATTCTTCTGTCAAAAAATGTTCCTACTTCTAAGGCATTAGAGCCCGTCGGTCTCGGCCCTTAATTTTATTAAAAATTATCAATTTCCAAAATACTATTGTTGTTACCCAAGCTAGTGATTTGATCTAAAAACAGGCGAGCACGCTCTTCAGAAAAAGTATGCAGATGATCTTTGGACGATACTGCAGGCATTCTTCCATCTTGCCACACAACTAATCCATACAAAACTGCAACGCACAAACTGAGAAGCAACCAGTGAAAAAAACCAAGCTGAGGCTAAAAATAAATAAAACTATAAGTTATGCTATTTAAAAATAATGCTAACTTGTTTTGCAAGAATTTGTTTAAATATTTCTTCGATATGTTCATTGATATTTTTAAGCTCATCTTTTCCAGCAATATTTCGGTCCACAACCTTACGAACCCGTAATTCACTGTTGGGCATCTGAATTATTTACAAAAATTGAAGTTTTGTTCAAATATAAAAATAAAATTTGAAAATTTCAATTTTGGTTCTTCAAGTAATACTGCCAGAAAAGCGGCAAAATATAATACAAAAATGCTACTGGAACATAAAAATATTTTTTATTAAAATATTTTAGTGTTCACAATGTTTACAAATCATAAGAAAAACTGCATAAATTACTTGCTTAAAGGAAGCAGCGGCCAACTTGTGTCACTAGAAATTCCTCTATAGCATGCCGCAGCGGATAAGCGTTTGTGTACGCTCCTTTAAAGTCCGCTCCTTGAGCTCCTTGAGTACGCTCCTTGAGCATAGCTTGACTAACACACCCGGGAAAAGGTCGGCAAAGGAAGAATATGCGGCCGTTTCGGCATGTTGAACTCTTCCACTTTAAATCAAGATCAAATATCCCCTCCATCCCCCCTTTTTCCAACCCACGAGTGGTTGGCCGTGGCCACCACATGCCCACATGCTGCTTCTCGAATTTCCTTGAAACCTAAAACAATCAATGCTAACTGTGCAATCCAACAAAAATATTAACAAATACCTTCATCCCTCCCATGCTCTCTCTGCACTCGGCTGTTGATTCGGACTCGTGCGGCCTCTGCTGTTTCTTTCACTCCGGCGGCAAGCTCTGCTTCCACACTTCGACGGACGTCCACTCCTTTGACCTGTAAAATTAAACACATAATTAAAAAACTTTAGTTAATATAAGTAAGTCCTACCTCATTCAAATTCTTTGGCGTGCAAAAATGATCGTAGCCGTCAACCGTGTCTATCCATTCCCCGCTTGTCCTGTTGAATTTCCTTGTCTTGATCGTCTTCTTTGCGGCTCCCTTCTTCTGAATCACCGAACGACAGCCAGCGCAATTGAGGTAGACTTGCTCCGATTCATCAGCGAGAGTTGTGATTCTTCCATGTTGAGTCCAAGTGTAACATCCGCTTTCATCAGCAGTGAGAGATATTGGCACCGTCCTTGCTCCGATTCGGTTTGAGTGCACCAGTTTGTTAGCCATTAAACTGAAACAAAGTAAAATATTGCATGTGAAAGACAGTAAACAAAAAGACATAGATATCGAAGAGAAAACGTGCTTCAGCGGTGTAACTCCTGGGTATCCAAAAATAAGCCGCCAATTAAAAATTGCATGTATCTAATGGCTCTACCCCGTTGGAACAATAATTATTTCATAATGAACGTGTTTGGTCGAAGTCAGGTTTGCTCAATAATTAAATTGCTCAATAAATGGTTTTTGCAAAAATCAATTCGATTTAAAACCGCTTTGAGACAATGATGCTTTATTAGAAAAAAGGTTTAGCTTAAATTTGTTTCGTAATATTCAAACAAATCACATCTGAAAAATATACTCTGTAACAACCATACTATTTGTTCACTTAATCTTGTTTCCAAGAGAGTCAACTGCAATCTTACAAACTATTTGTTCACTTCTATCTTGAAAAAATTAAAAGCAATAAACTGTGGACCATCTTTATTCAATTCAATAACATTTAACTATTCATATCGACTAGCAGACTATGACTAGTAATATATTTGATGATTGTTGTGCTGCACCAGCCTTGATTTAGCTTTGTCCGAGACGTTCTCAATAAGGTTTGGTCAATAAGGTTGTCTCCCACTTATCTTAACAAGTCCTTGTTATAGAAATATTACTAGTAAATCATAACAAGGAAAGAACTTACATGTCCCTGTCTGGCCAGCTCCGGAATCCAGAATGGCCATCCTGTTTCCTTTGTTGCTGGTTGTCCAATCCACGATGATCTACGGAAGAACTATTGGCTCACGCTTTTTTTTACGACCTCTTCTTCTTGCGAATTCTTGGCCGCTAGCGATCGATTGCTGGCTTTGGCTTGAATTGGCTGATTCCTCCTCCACAATTGCTTCATAGATTGATCCCTGCTCGCTAACTTCATCGTCGCTTGCCTCATCTAGACTGCTGTAGAGCTCCCATCGATCCATCTTAGAAAAAAAATTTATAAATCAATTCACTGAAAGAAAAGCTATAAGCTGTCCATCATAGATACAATTGCATGAACAGGCAACCAGACATTTTCTATTATTATTAGAATTTGTCGCGCGACATTTTCTACTATTTTTAATAAAATTCGGGCAAAAACAACCTAATTTTATTTATTTATTTTATATCCAGACGGAATCGAACCGACCTTCACAGTCCACCGCCGCTTCACCACTGAGCCACCGATGCTATTGAATTGCTAGAATGGTTTTCAATACTTATCACAAATGGGTACTCAACAAATTTGCATTCCAAAATAATTACTTTTTTAATTGACCTGGTACCCGCCTTTCAAAATATTCCCGTCGGCGGCGAGCTTGCCCCTTTAAGTGTAATAATCATTGTGGGTAGAGCTTTAATCTAAAGTTTTAATGAAATGCCTTTATTGTTAAAAGGAACATGTTAATTTAATCAAATGTTTTGACGTTTTTTTAAATTACATAATTTTAAAATTCCAATAAATAGTGTTGGATGTTAATTTTTGGCGCCATCAGCTCACATTTTCTCAGATGGTTTCTGAGGCTCCACATAATTTCGCATGCCTCCATCTGCAACCACAATGGAGCCAGTGATGAACGAAGCTTCATCCGATGCGAGGAACCAAATCACATTGGCCATCTCTTGAGGCTCTCCAGCTCGCTTCATTGGCACATTTCGCTTGATCCAGCTTTCGTGTAACTGAAATTTTAGTTTTTCACATTTTCTAAATTGCCTTTTAGAAAAAGGTAGAAATTATAGCTTTTACAGTACAAAACAATGCGATGTGTATATTTATGTCAAAATAACCTTTTCTAGTCCTTGCTCAGTAGTTCCACCACGAAGTTTGAGTTGAGTGCGAATGAAGCCAGGACTGAACACCAAGTATTTTTATCACAGCAGTAGCAGTGGACTTACTTGAGGTTGTTGATGCGCACGTTTTTTTCAGCAAACAACACTGAAGCATTTCGAGTATAGTGGTCCAGAGCTGCCTTTGCAACACTGTAGTACATGTTTTCAGGGTGCTTAATCAATAATTTAGATTTATTTTGTAAAAAACTATCGAAAAATGACCGCTTTTTTGCCATCCACACTGCTCACATTCACAATGTTGCCTTTGGTTTTCTCCAGATAAGGAAGAGCAAAATTTACTAGTTTGATGCAGCTAAAATAGTCAAGTTGAGAGCTCAGATACAAAACACTTGATTCAACGTTTAGTATTGAGACTTTTAGCTCAAAATTTATAATTTTTGGGTCATTTTTGGATAAAATCTTTAAAAAATATTGCTACTTCAAAAAAAATTGCAAGTTTTTCTGAATTGTTTGAAGAAAATTAAGTTTGCTATCAAATTCAGGTAAATGAATTTGCAAATGAAATAGTTAATTTATGACTGGCATTTTAGGGGGAGGAGAAAAATGGGCCATTTCAAATTGGGCCAAATTCAAATTGGGCCATCTTCAAGCAATTTATTCAGGAAAACAGATCCAGCAGCTGACTCTTGACTATGCCAATGGAGTCGGATTACCTCGTATTGAATTTCTCGTATCCATCGCTGCTCATTTGGAAAAGTACCAAAGAAATTTTTAAAAATGTGCTTGCTTGTTACCGTTGTGTGTGGGACGAGTGCGGGGGAGGCGTGTATTGACTTTCTTCAACCTATGTCTGAAAAGGGAGGCGTTCATTAGAGAGATACGGAAATAGTAACTAATGTTGACCAAAAAAACCCTAACAAAAAATTCATCCCTCTGTATTGAAAGCGAATTGCATTTTCTCAAATGGGTACAGTCGTATAATGCCTTCGCGATATAACGCCACCAAAAGTCGGTCACAAGAGGTGGCTTTATATAGAATGTGGTACAAGGAATGAAGTAAAAAAGCATCAAAATGTAAAACTTGAAAAAGCATTCAAGTCTAGGAAAAAGGTGAAAGTCTGGTGAAAAAACATTGCCTTGGTACCCGTGTTGCTTGACTCAAAAATGTCGCCCAGTTTACATTGGCCCAATTATAAAATGGCCCAATTTGCATTGGCCCAATTTGAAATGGTCCATTTTTTTCCTCCCCCATTTTAGAATAATAATTTTGTACAATAAAAATGTATAATATTTTAAAATATGAACCTCTTCAAATTGATGTCCAAAAGAGTGTCCAAACTCTCCAGCTCCAAGTTGTGAAATCCCTCTTCCTCTGGAATGGGGCACTTATTGGGTTCGGGTGACGGGTTTTACTCATTTGAGAATAGTGTTTAAACGTCTTCTAATTAACTTTTATTTGCTAAAAACGGTAAAAAAAAGTTGTTTTTTATTGTTTTAAGCATATAGAAGTTACTTAGAAGAAGTTTAGACGCTATTCTCAAATAGGTAAAAAACCCGGCTCCGAACCCAATAACTAAGTACCTGCAATGGTGCCTGCATTGTTGACCTATGCTAGTTTATACTTTCTTTATGGTATTTTTGCGCTATTTCAACTGACCAGCACATCGATTCGTCCAAATTTCTGCACGGTTTTCTCGACTATGTCCTTGAGGGTCTTTTCCTCTCGGACATCTCCAAACACTTGCAAGATACGGTCATCCTTGACACCCATTTCTCGTAGCTTTCGAAGAGTCTCTTGCATACCATCTTGGTTTCTGCCATGAATGGTCAGAAAAGCTCCTTCCTGGCCAAATCGGTAAGCAGCAGCTTGTCCGATGCCTGAGGTTGAGCCTAAAAAGTTTTAAGAGCTTTAAAATGCCCAATTTATAATCATCGATATTTCAGACGTATGGGCTATAGTATATTATAGCAAGTCCTCGCAAAAAGTGGTTATAACTACTTTTTGTATGTTTTAGGGCCCGAAACGTGTCGAAAACATGTTTTTAGGTGGCGGACGGCACTTTTTGGAAAAAAAAACATTTTTTTGACTAAATTTTGACTATCTGCCTTGTGGGACCAAAGAGATTCAACCTAAAAGGGTACGTGGACACTTTAAAAAAACTAAACAATATAAGATTTGAACATAGTTTTGATAACTGGGCCTACCGCATAAAGAAACTCTGGTATGCATACATTTTTCATGCATCCAAAGTTACTTTCTGGGTACGTGTGTGAGCATCTCAACTCCATGCCCCCAAGCCCCCTTCAGGGGCGCAGTGGGCTTTAGAGTTAGAGATGCGCGCATTCACTTACCTTAGACATGATCCCGAGCAAGACTCATAATCAAAATTGCATATAAAGACTTTTTTTGCCCAGCTCCAGTGAGAAAAATTAGTGAAAAATAAAAAAAAATAAGGTATCCACCCTCCAATATAAATTACCTTGGTCCCCCAAGGCAAAAAGTCAAAATTTAGACAAAAAAATTTCTTTAAAAAGTGCCGTCCCTTACCTAAGAACATGTTTTCGACACATTTCAGGCACTAAAACACACAAAAAGTGGCTAATATACACCGGCCGACTTATGTATGACTTATGTATTTCATAACAAAATATCACAAAACATATTTTTTACAAAAGCCTTTGCACCAGTGGCATTTCAGGGATTTAACACTTTTTTCAAATTTATGATATTTTTAAAAAAAGGCAAATTAAAGAAAGTTTCAATAACATTTTTAAATTTTCGGAATACCGATGACAAGGAACACTTTTGAACTGCTAATTTTAAAAGGCCGATTATAGTATTTTTTTTATCGGATACATTTTTTTTCTCGAGGTCTGTTATTAGAGAAAAGTTTCCCTTTATGTCTATTTTCCATGAAAGATATAAGAAGAAGTTTTCGACCAATGATAAGCCCGGAAAAGATGTTTCGAATAAAAAAAATTACGAACATAAGTCTTTTAAAAACTGACAGTTTGACAGCGTTTCTTAGGAGATAACAAAAATCAAAAAGTGGAGTATAAAAAATGAATTTGACTTCAGTTTTTGTAATAATTGTAAACCAACCTGTGATGATCACAACTTTGTCTGCGAAACGACGTTGCATTTTTGTTAGGATTCAAATAAAAGTAAAAAATTGTAGTCAGTAATAGCTTGAGTATCCATTGCAGGATTGCACAGTTTATATACAGCTACACTAAGTTGTCAATAAGCACATTTGTAAGTACAGAAAAACAATTTTGAGTGCAAAATAAGCATGTTTATTGTTTTTCTGATCTAATTTGAAAAGATAGGACAAAAAAGCAAGAAGATGCGGTGACTTTTAGCCTCTACAGGCAAAACAATTTTTAGTTGATAAATAAATAACTCCAAAAAAGACTGACCTAGAAAAAAATAAACACGAATCAGTAGCACAGTAAATAAGAAATCTAATATTTTGTTTTCATTTATATTTTCTATCGCCGTAAAAAATATTTGGATTAATTTAACAATCAGATTAACTAGCCAGTAACTACCCGACTTCCTTAAGCTGATTGTAAACTTTTAGCGTGAAGTAAGTATATTTAGGATAATATGGCAAAAACATGTTATATATCCAGTGTTTATTGCTCTTTCGGTGCTAAAAATAAGGATTTGTAGTCTCAAAATCAACAAATCTGATTAATAAGGACGTTTGGGAGCCCTGTTTTAAACCAAAAAATGCTGACTTTTCTATTCACGCCCTGAAAAGTGATTCTTGAAGTGGCATGCTCACCTGTTCAAAATTTTTCCCCGCCAATTCAAAAAATTTTCCTGACACTGAACTTCTGTACAAATTTTTCAATTTGGTTTCTAACCAAACAAGGAATTTAAATTCAGTATTAAATTCAGTACAGTATATTATAGCAAGTCCTCGCAAAAAGTGGTTATAACTACTTTTTGTATGTTTTAGGGCCTGAAACGTGTCGAAAACATGTTTTTAGGTGGCGGACGGCACTTTTTGGAAAAAAAAACATTTTTTTTTACTAAATTTTGACTTTTTGCCTTGTGGGACCAAAGAGATTCAACCTAAAAGGGTACGTGGACACTTTAAAAAAACTAAACAATATAAGATTTGAACATAGTTTTGATAACTGGGCCTACCGCATAAAGAAACTCTGGTATGCATACATTTTACATGCATCCAAAGTTACTTTCTGGGTACGTGTGTGTGAGCATCTCAACTCCATGCCCCCGAGCCCCCTTCGGGGGCGCAGTGGGCTGTAGAGTTAGTGATTCGCGCAACCACTTACCCTAGACATAATTCCGAGCAAGACTCATAATCAAAATTGTATATAAAGACGTTTTTTGCCCAGAGGAGTTATGGAACTTGTTTACTTGGGGGCCCCTTTTTCGGTCAACTGTGAATAGTGCCAAGGAGGGAACTTTTTGCCCAGCTCCAGCAACCAAAACGTAGTGGAAATATCGTAAAATAAGTGTTTACAAGGATTTTGAGTGCGAATAAATTGTTGTTGTCAAGAAGCATCTTTTGTAGTCTGACACCGCTCTCATTCGCTCAGCCGGAGTTATCAAAAACTAGGTCAAAAACACAATGACAAAAACATGCAAGCATGTGATTGCGACTTTTTCTCCCATTGTGAACAGGCCTTAAAAGACAATGGCCACCTGTTTTAAATTTTTCCCCGCCAATTCAAATTTTTTATCCTAATCATTGTACTTCTGTATGGATTTTTCAACATAGTTACTAATAATACAAGGCCTAGAATTTAATTTTAGGTTAAATTTTGTTAGAAACCAAATCGAAAAATCCGTACAGAAATTCAAAAAATTAGGATATTTTTTGAATTGGCGGGGGAAAACCGTTGCCGTAAACAGTAATGGTCCTATAACTGTATTATTCCTCAACTGTGATACTTAACTATAAATGGTTTCACAGTTAAGTTTAACTGTTAGTCTATAAACACACAATTATAATCAATGCAGTGGCTTATGATAAGTGAATACCAAACAGTGGAGGATGCAACAAAAGAATAACCGTGGAGTGTGGAAGCGATAGTGGAGCCAGCTGCAAAGAAATCAGGAAGCCCCTTTGTGAAATCTCAAGTGACTATAATTTGAGAGAGAAAATCTCGCAAAATCGCGATTTTCTCGCATTTGAAAACTTGCAAACTTGCAAATTTTCGAAATCTCGCATCGCAATCTCGCACGCACCCCCAGTATCCAACACTAATAAAAACTTCTAAAAAAATACGAGTAAAATATATGGTGAAGATTTGTAGTACGATTTAATTAATACCTCTGGGTCAACCAAGTATGTCTCCGACTCTCTTAAGGGAGAGACAGAACAATTTCAGATTGATTGCGTATTATCTTTCATGATATCCACATTGTTGCTGATGGCAGACAATCACGGAGACATCATCCGGGTTTGCCTTTTTTTTAGACGGCTGGCCTTTTTTCTCGAGATGAAAAAAGGCAATTTTCTCCGAATATTTTATTTGATACCGTAATTTTTTTGACTACTAAAATTGCCTTTTTCCTACATTTTTTTGATCAAAAGCCTTTTCTTGAAGGGCGCTGCCTTTTTTTCAAAAATTTGGGTTGGGGAGGGGGGTGGGTGTTTTATTTTTTTGAAAATCATGTTTAAACGTCGTCTATGTAATTTTTATATGCTTAAAACAATAATAAGAATAATTTCTGACATTTTTCTACATAAAAAATTGATTTTTCAAAAAAACTTCTTTTGACCAAAATAGGAGGTTTTGCCTTGGGGGACCAAGGTAAACCACCTTGTATAAAGGTATTCTACCTCGTTTTTTTAACCGGAGTTAGGCAAAAAGAGCCTCTATATGCATTTTATGATCAAGAGTCTTGCTCGGAATCATGTCTAAGGTAAGTGAGTGCGCGCATCTCTAACTCCCATCTCTAACGCATCTCTAACCCCTCCAAACCGCTTCGGGGGCGCTGGGGGCTTGGAGTTAAATGTATACCGGAGTTTTTTTATGCGGTAGGCCCCAGTTAACAAAACTATGTTCAAATTCATCTGTTTAGAGTATTTATTCATTTATGTTAAAAAAATTAGTTGTACACAAATGATTTAGAGAAAGACAATGGAAGAACTGAAAAACTTTAATCTGAGTGCTCTCTACCAAAAGCTTTTATTGCCAGATGATGAGTTTGCGTTGTGTTCTGGCAACAAATCAGTCTGTATAAAGACTTTAAATGCGAATAGTTTGGTGTTTTTCGACTACCTTGTCGTTGTTTCGTTGAATAAAGAATTCCATCCTTCAATGGAATTTAGATACTTTGTGAGGTGAGTTTACCTTGGTCCCCCAAGGCAAGGCAAAACCTCCTATTTTGGTCAAAAAATTTTTTTTTTGAAAAATCAATTTTTTATGTAAAAAAATGTCAAAAATGTCAGAAATTATCTTTTTTATCGTTTCAAGCATATAAAAATTACTTAGACGACGTTTAAACATGATTTTCAAAAAAGTAAAAAAAAACCCGCACTTCCGCCCCCCCCCCTCCCCAACCCAATAAGTGTCATGTTTTTAATAGTATTTTTGCATGAAAATCTAGTTGTGTAATTTTAAAAATATATTTCCCAAAATCACAATCTCGCAAATAGGATATTTCCAAGCCTTAGGGTCAAAAATTCGTAAATCAACCGGATAGTGGGTATCATTAAAAAAAGTTAAAAAGAACTATTCTTTCTTGGTTCTCTCTGTAAACTTATTATTCAAAAATGGTCTTTAAATGTATTTATTTTTACAATATTTATTCAATGTTATTTCATTTGAGTTATATGAAATATTACAGTTTCACAAATCACGATCACAAGACAAAAATTGGAGTCATTTTAAGCAAGTCAATATAAATTTGTTCAAAGAGTATGTATTACTTATTAAATTATTACTTATGAAACTAGTTACAACCACAAACCATATATTTACGTTCATTGAGTATAAATGCCACCACTTTTATGGCCTCTTACAGAATTGCTACCAAAATGTCGATAGATCTGGTAAAATGATTACGTCTAGGCAAAATATCAATTTGTAATGTTTTTTATAAGACTCGATTTTTTATTAAAACAGATTTCGAGAGTCATCCTTAATTCCAAGATGTCTTATTGGATCTTGACTTGCTAAGAAGTAATAATAAAAATTGTGCGCTAAATTACGGTCAAAAATTGGTGAGTGGTATGAATTATGTGGATGTTTTACTCAAAACAGTCTTGTCTCGGTAAGTCAAATTTACTTCAAAAAGATCTCAATGTAATCAAAAAGCGACGTTTTGGTAGTAAACCTATGAATTTTATTGCATTTTAATAGTCTAAAAAAATTTTGCACAAAAATGTTTTAAGCCTAAGTCTTTTTTTTTTTAAATTTTTATGGCTGAAAAAATCTCAAATCCAGATTTTATGGCTGTATTTTTGTGATGAACAATAAAATCAAAGTAAATCGGACCGATGAACTTTGATTAGACTGTCGAAATGCAATACAGTCAAACCTCGTTTATACGGCACCCCCAAAAGTTCGTTCCCGCCTTGGGTCCGACACTTTCTTTAGCTCAATTTTCGAAGTCTTTTGCTAAATGTGATTCGCCAGTCTAGTCCGAAATATCGCAAGGATTCTGTTTTTGCTAGTCGTTTTTCCAAAATTTTTAAATTTCGTCATAAAGACCCGCGAACCTCGGTTATCCTGCACCCCTTTTTGAAAATCAGGTGCCGGATAACCGAGGTCCGTGGATCTTTGTGGCGAAATTTAAAGATTTTGAAAAACAAATGGCAAAAACAGAATCCTGCGATATTTCGGACTAGACTGGCGAATCACATTTAGCAAAGACTTCGATTGAGCTAAAGTGTCGGACAAACAACTTTGGGGTGCCTTATAAACGAGGTTTGACTGTAGTTAAATATTCTTTTGCATAAAAAACTCTTTTTCAAAAAATTAATTGGCACCGAAAGATGCAAACTTAGAGAAATCAGCAAATTCTCCAGCACTTCCAGACTTGCTACCAGCTCCGCCTCCAAAAGGATCGGCCCCAGCTAATGATCCACGAGCAGTAGATAAAGCACCAAATAGATCTCCTGATTCAGAGCCTTCAAACGGGTCTACAGAGATGGCTTTGAATGGATCAGCTGAGTCAAATTGTTTAGAAGGTCGTGCAGATACTGGGGAGACCACTCCTTCGGCACTCTAAAAATAATTTTGCCAATTGCTTTGGTAAAGATTAATTAAAACTTACCAAAAGTATTTTCTGAGAGTTGTGCCTCAAAACTTCTTCATAGTCCAGTTGCTGAGCATTCTCGTCTTTGCTGTCAGAGTCCTTCTCTTTTTCTAGTTTTTGCAGAAACTCTGAAAGTGCGGCTGTCAGCTTCTCAACTCTATCAGCTTCTTTTTCATTGGCATCAGTTCGCCGCTCCATCTAAATAATGTTTCAGTGTTGAATTTTGTAAGTAGTTCATCGAAAGTTTTAGGAAAAAAATTATGGTTGTTTGAAATCGGCCAAAAAATTTTCGCCTTTTTAGTCATTATTTTAGTTATATTCTTGCACCAAAAATCTCAAATAAATGGTAAAGCTGATCAATTTTGTATCCAAAACAAGAGGCTCATAATTTCTATACTGACCAAAACCACTCTCTATACAACAAATTCACCCACCATAGTCAACTGATCTACCAAGTGTTCTATCTTGCCATTCTCCTCGTCTAATGTTCTTTTCACTTGACCATACTTTTCATCTATCTTTTTTTGTTCCTCTTTCAAAGACTGCAGAATCTCCTCCTCGGCCTAAAAAAGCAATCATTTTAAACAAAAAAGTTAAGACCCTACAAAAAACATTACAGTGAAATTGTCATTAGCCTGAGATATTTCGAGTTTGACCTTGTCCAACCTGTCCTTCTCTGCTTCCAATCTCTCGGAGTGTTCTGTGCACACACCCTCCAGCTTACTTATCTTGTCGTCCATCTCAGCCAGCCGTTTGTTAGCTTCGCCCTTCTGGTGTTGCAACTGCTTTACGGTGGCACTTAGGGTCAACAATTCTATTTCCAGATTCTTGATCTCCGAGTTTTTGACAGTGGTGTCAGCTTCTAGTTGAAACAAGTCTTGCTCTGCTTGTCTTCGATTGTCCATCACTTTCTTTATTTCTTCGTTCAACTCAATTATGCGGGGGTTAGAGCTGGGTGGGCCTGCTGCTACTGCTCCTGGAGTGCTGTTGTTGGTCTGGAATTGATGGGTAATGGATAGATCATAGTTGAAAATTAAAAAATGTGCCGTATTTCCTCTAATAACTCACCCGGGTGAGTTGTTTTTTGGATCCCTGAAAATCGGAAAATTTGGAGGTCGATTTCGAGATTTTTGGGGGAAAATCTAAACTTCAAAAAAAGGAATCGCTCGTGAGAGTTAAGAAAAGGCAATAAATAGCTTCGCAAAATATTGACTCTGAGCTGAGATATATGTCATCGAAGTTGAGGGGGTGAGTTGCTAGAGCAGGGTGAGTTATTAGAGGCAATACGGTACATGTATACTCCAGCCCAAGTATTATTTACCAAAGATGCGCTACTGTTGGACACACCCATAGTCCGACTGATAGTAGATGGGGGCACCAGAAAGGCTGGAAGGATTTCTGGTAGTCGAACTCCATGTCGACATTCATTAGTTAGTTCAAGACTGAAAATAAAACAGTTGTTGAGGCATTTCACAGAATTAATTTGATTTTTTATTCTTTACAACAAACTTACACCAAAGCAAACTGTTCTAGGTTTATACGACCAGCATGAGCCATATCCTTAAATTTATTTATTTAACTCAAAAGACTGCCTATCACAATCGAAAGCGGCATACTACTAAAGCCCAGATTTGTGCCAATACATGCTGAGGCAATCCACAACTCATGAGCAACTGCTTTGCATCCACTCCACTCACTAGCCTGCAAAAGAAATTTAATTTGAATATATGAGTTAATTCCCTTACCCGTCGTAGTCTGTGTCGATCCGACGAAAGTCAGCTTCATATTTGGAGGTGTCTATGGGCCATGAAGTAGCATCCTAAACACTCAATGGTAAGCTTAAATTTTTAATAAAGTTTTTAGTGCATCTGCCTTGTCTTCAAAGATAGACTTGAAGCCAGGAGTGAGTGCTCCGATTGGAGTGGCTGGTTTGGATGGAGGGTCTGGCATTCCTGAGTTATTCAAACTCGTGATGCTTGAGGTGCGAGAGTTCAGATTGAGCGCTGAATGATGCAAAAATAATTTAGAGAAAATAATTTGTTAGTTGTGAAGCCCCTTATTTCAGCACCACAAAGTTATTATGTTTTTTTGCATGAAATTATCTGTACAGTCAACTCTCTAAAAAGTAAACCAAAAAAGGTTGTACCCGCCTAAGATCCCAGGATTTTTCGTCTTCGGCCCTATATGACTATGGGTATCGATTCTTTAGCTTGTCCCCCTGTTGTAATTTTTTAATTTTTTTAGGATCGTGAGTTTTTAGGATTTGCAAAAATATAATCCATGCGATTTTTCGGACCAGACTATCCACATATAATTAGTAAAGGATTTCGAAAATTGGGCCAGAAGAAGTGTCGGACACTAGACGGGAACGGACTTGAGTGGTTTACGTTATAGAGATAGTCGACTGTATACATATCCATGTTATATTGGTGTCCACTTTCCTAATAAAATTATATTGGTAGACAATCACTTACCCATTCTTGGAGCCTGTCCCCCAGCTCCTGTGCTAGCCCAAGAAGTTCTTCTAGATGGAAGCATTGATTGATTGGCAGCCATAGACACCCCTACTTCTCCAGCCATAACACCCAACATGCTTCTCTTAGCTGGATGCACCAATGAGACTGGCAAGCGATCAGGTAGGTCAGCGTTTTGCAAACACTTGTACACCAAGTGCAGAGCCACATACATTTCATATCTGTCCAGTTGACCGTCCTTGTCTATGTCCGAGAGCTCCCAGATTTTCGCCAGATGGGTGTGCGGCAATTGACTGTTGAGCAAGACTGGTCTGACAGCCTCACCTGACAGCCTTCCATTGACTGGATTCAGGGATTGGAAGATGGCATCGTACTTTTGTTGTTCCGCCAAATCGATGTCCCACTCTACTTGGGAGGGCGAGACTGGTCCACCACTCACTATTGATGGACTTTTGGAGAGCACAGAGTTGGAGCGTTGAAAAGCAGTGGGTGGCGGGTGGCCACCTAGGTTGAACTGAGGAGGCTGAGCAAGTTGAGCAGCGATTACAGCTGGTTGCAGTGGCAAGCCCTGTTGCACTGCAGCAACAAGCTTGAAGGCGATGTAGGCACCGCGTTTGTCCAGAGAACCTGCTCGACGGTAGTCGGCCAGCTCCCAGATCTAAAAAATATGCGCATCTTCTCAGTGATCACTGGTAATAGCAGCCAGCTAACCAAATTTAGCCAAATCAAATTATTTTAACCAAATCAAATTATTTTAATCAGTATTTTAATTTTGATAGGCTGCACAAAATCTAGTTATTAATCTAAAAGTGTAGCTGAACTCAGATACCGTATTTCCTCTAATAGAGCCCCCCGGGGGCTTTATTTTTTGGATGCCCGAAAATCGGAAAATTTGGAATTCGATCTCGAGATTTTTGGGTGCTCAACTAAAATCTGACAAGTGCAATCGGTAGAGCTCGTGGGAGTTAAGAAAACGCGTAAAACAGCTTTGCAAAAAATTGTCTCTGGGCTGAGATATAGGTCCTCAAAGTTAGGGGGCTCTATTAGAGGGGGCTCTATTAGAGGAAATACGGTATGCTTGCTCTATGTCAAACTTTTGTCAAATTAAGTTAATTTCTGAAAACACAAAACTGCAGTAGTTAAATTTCTGAACCCCGATTAAAGCTATGAACTTCCTTGCCTGAGACAAATAGACCACATCGATGCTGGAAGCTTTGAGAAACTGGGCTGCAGTATTAGCATTGACTTCAGGCAAGCCTTGAGGATTGAGCTAAAATATTCAGGAATTTATTTTATAAATCGTGTTATAATCATTTATTTAATACTTGCTGATAAAACTGCTCGTAGTAAGGAGTATGCGGACCAGAAATATCTGCTGGCTCAAGTGAAGCTAGCTTCATTGTTTTAGCATTAACTTACTAAAAGTTATACAATGACAATCATCATATCACAAAATTTTAACCAATTGAGGTTGAGCCAAAACAAGCTTTAGAGTACGAATAAAATCTCTTCAAGAATAATTAATAGAAAATCGAAAATTCAATTTCTTTCAGCCATCTATAGTGGCTTAAAAAGCGCGTCAACTAAAGCCAAACCGGCAATTTAAATTAGACATCTATGAAGTAGGATCACGTCGTGACTTATCCAAAGCTTAAACTATTTTTACAAACCACATCCGAAAAAAAGGCCATGAGACATGGCCTTTAAATTGTTAGAACCAGTTAGAGAAATTCATGTTAGCGGTCGCAAACAACTTTTTTTAATTCCAAGCACTTCCGGACTGCATCTTCTGTGGTGTTTGCAGAGAAGTGAAAGTTGTCGACGTACATATTCTGAAGCAGTTCTCTGGAAAGCTGACAGTCATTTCTTTGAAGATGAGCTATCAGGGTGGCAGCAAGCAAAAATGGACTGCATTTTGGTCCAAAAGCCACCCTTCTGAAGCGATACACGAGCAGGTCATTAGTGGATAGCTCTTCCGAGGCCTGGTTAACCATTTTTTTCAGGTGATTTTAACCACAAAAACCGACTAGCATCGCGGTCTTGGGTCAGAAGTGGAGGACACCTTCACGGGTTTTTCTTCCATGAATGGCATGACGCCTAATTCAGATGGCACACCTTGAATCTGCAAGGTCGACTGGACGCCGTCGAGAGCAAAGGATTGAAAGCTACATGGGTCGAGAACAATATTTGCAGTTTTGACCTGCTCAGGAGAAGCAGGGTTGAAAATCAGGACCTCTGCACACATAAACAAGCTTACGCGTGTTTCTGTATAGGCGCCTGAGCCCACCGTCGTGACTGTTCCTGATTTTTGGACAGGAGGTGGGAAGTATCCAGTTTTGAACGGTGTTTGTGGCGCACTGGCATTGTTGACTTCAGGCGGAGCTACTGAGTTAGTTGTGCGTGTAGTATACTGGCCAAACTGAGCTGGTTGAACTGGTGTGAATGCGTTGCCACCAGGTTTTCCGGCTTTGAAGCAACTCTGAAAGAGCACGGGTACTTTGCAGGGCTTCTGTTGACCACTGTAGAAGGATTCACTGCCAGAGCCATCGTGCTCTGAAGCCCTCCCCAGCTGCCTGATTCGTGTTCATCTTTTTTAGAAGACGTAGGTGTGTTCTCATTGCAACTCTTGTGCGTCTGAGAGAATGTGCGGTGCAGGTCTTCTTGTTCCCGGATAACATTGCCTAGCTCACGGCGCAGAGATTCCGTTGTCCACTCTTGGTTAGCTGCTTTGCACTTGCGGAGTTCAATCAGAATACTTTTGCTGATTTTTTTCTTCAATCGGCAGCGAAATCAATGGACTTTCAATTGGTTTGCCTAGCGCCTCTAGTTGGCGGCAAATTAGCTCAAAATCAAGGTAAAGGCGTTTGCTGGCCATGAAGTTCTCTGCCGGCTGAAGTTGAGCAAGCTAAGTTCGAAGGCTTCTGACAATGGCCTTCTTATCGCCATATTCTCGCTTCAGTTGATCTATTGCGATAGAGTAGTTGGCCCCTTCCAGCTTGTAGCCCTCAATCACCGCTTCTGCGTTGCCTTCCAGGTGGCTTTGCAGAAAGGTCAATTTCTGGATGTCTGCCAGATCGGGGCGGCTGTGAACTGCGACATCAAAATTTTCCCAAAAGCAGGTCCACTCGCTTCTTTGGCCTTTGAATGGCTTCATATCAAGAGATGGTAGTCTCACTATTGGCAGCGGAGTCGTTGCTACTTGTATATGTGTAGATGTGAAATAAGTGAAAGAAATAAGGTGTTAACCCCCTGATGATTTATTGGACTGTCGGTTTACCGAGATTCGACTGTAGTCCTGCCTAGGGTGACAAAGCAAAGATATGAAGGCGGTATATACCGCAGTAGCTTTTTTGAAGGGGGTATACGGCAGTAGCGTCTGGAACTCTAATATCGCCAAATGATCCATAAAGGAGAGTAAGGAATGAAAAATCGAGACAAAAATGATGTCTACGGTAGTAAATATGTCTTTCAATAATTGTTTCGGATATCTATACGAACGGAATTTAAAAAAACTTTCGCGAGTTGATCCTCGTCTGCTTGACAAGGCATATTTTTGTCCAGTTGACTATTTTTTTCAAAATGACTCCAAATGACCCACTCATTTTGGCTAGGGGAAACTTGGCAAAAACGAAAATTGCCAAATACAAAAATTGCCGAAACGAAATTTGCCAAGACGAATATTGCCGAAACGAAAATCGCCAAATCACATTTCGCGAATACGAAATTTACCAAATCGAAACTTGCCAAAATAAAATTTGCCAAACTTGGGTTTCACCTGAAAAAAATTGCTACCCTATTTGTATTGGACAAAACCTACTCTTACCAAATTTCAGTTTGGCGAATTTCGTCTTGGCGAAATGTGATTTGGCAATTTTCGTTTGGGCAATATTTGTCTTGACAAATTTCGTTTTGGCAAAACATAAGTTTGGCGATTTTCGTTTTTGCCAAGTTTCCCCCTAGACTTCATTTTGACACAGAATGAAACCTACCGAATCAACTGTAGAATATACGAGAAATTATACAGTTGATTTGGTAGTTGGTACTCATTTTGAGTCACAATGAGTGAGTGGTCATTCGGAGTTATTTTGAAAAAAATAGTCAACTGGACAAAAACATGCCTTACCCCGAAAAAGTCAGTCGAAAACAGAAAAATTTATTTAGAGGCGGGTTATATATTTACTTTTGACAATGAAAAGGACAAAACAATAAACTAGCAAATGCGTGTTTTTTTTTCAATTCTGCTGTGTGCCTACCTCAGGAGCCGCTCATTTGTTGTTGCGTGCACGTCACCTCACTCCATGTTTCTTGAGCTGCCAACTCTATCTCCAAAACCTTGCAGGCATTCAGTCAATGCAATTATTGGAGAGAATAACAAGCTTGTATGCTCAAAAAGGACAGAGAGTGGCAGAACACTCCCTAGCCATTTCAAAGCAAGGCAGCTTGTGTTCTTGTAGTTAGGCACATGAAACATGGCCAGCAGGCATCCGATATTTGCTTGCACACTCTGTCTTGAGCACAGAGTTAGGCAGCAACACCAGCAACTCCAAAAGTGGCAAAGAAGGGAGGACATGAAAATAAAATCGACTAGTTGTGGGAGACATCCACTGAGATCCTCTTTTGCTTAAATCTCGCTTATTTTTGCGCCTAGGTGGTGCCTTCTACTGCTACTCTCACTTTCCTCTTCATTTGGTTACAATCCAATTTGAGGTTCATCCTTTTTCTTGCGTGTAAAAGGACTTGGTCAAGAGATAAACTGACTCCCTACCGATATTGTATCCCTAGCACACAAAAAATTTATATTACCATATATTTCCTATTAGACGCCCCCCCTTGCGTTCAAAATCGTGTTCTTGGCATTGCGTTTTTGACACATTTTTTGAAAACTCCTTCCAGGCAAGTTCCCACCCATTTTGTAGCCAGTGAGATGAGCTACAAAATCAGGGGTAACTTGCATGAGAAAAGTTTTCAATTAATGGGTCAAAAACACAATGCTACGAACACGTTTTTTGAATTTAGGGGGGCGTCTAATAGGAAATATACGGTACTTAGTTTTGACGAGACCCAACTAATTTACCCTTTATTTTTTCCTCTTTTGAGTAAATTGCTAGTTGTAAGTGATCCGCGGTTAGTCTTGCCGTATATGCCTCTTTAGTTTCAGCCATCTCTCTCAATTCAATATACTTTCTAGGCTCTACGCTATTGCTTTAGCTGCCACTCATGTGCCCAACTTCACTTTTTTATTTTATTCCTCCTTCTTCTTTTTTGTTTGTAAAGCGACTTTAAAAAGCCTTTTTGTTGAGAAATTTAGAAGATTGTGGAAAATATCGTCACTCTGAGCTTTTTATAAATTGTGTATGTGCTTTTATGTTGAGTCAAAGTGTCGAAATTAATTTCAAAAGTTATTTTTAATAACTTTGGAATAAAAAATACAGATAGGTAAAATGCCACTTTTATGTAAAAATGTGACAATGTTTTTGTTCTAGTCACAAAGGCTATTTTTTAAACTGATAAGGGTGTTAGGTAACCCCGCAATTCTAGTTTTTAATAAATTTAATAAATTATTATTTATTGCAACATCTTAGCAAAATGTAACACAGAAAGGTGAAAGTATGAAGGAAGTCAGACAAATAATTTGATTCATAATTTTACCTTTTGTGCTACACTTTGAAAAGATGTTGCGATAAATGATACCAAGAGACAGAAACATATCAGGACCCTGAACAGGGCCCTGACCCGCCTGACTGATTTTTGGCCAAAAACCCTGACCGAAAACCCGCCTTGGTCGATTTCAAAAACCCTGAACCGAGACTTAAAATTTGCCAAATCCTGAAGTCAAATTTTCCAGAATTGCTCTTTCAAATTACCGCCAAAATGAGTTTTTCAGTGCTTACCGTACAGTAAATCTTCGATTTAACATCCCCCTCGGGACTGGCCCTAGGGAGCCGCTAAATTGGCGGTATAATTACTTGTATTATACTGACTTCCAGTCAGGGGTCTGCACGGGCCGGCCAGAACCCATTTTTTAAATACATAAGTCGGCCCGAAGAATTTATTCTTGTAGCTGAGATTTTAGGCTACAAAACGCATATTACCATTTAAAAAAATTGAATAAAAGTTTTGACTACTTTTTAAAAAGTATCTAAATTTTTTCGGCGTCCGGGCCGGGCCGAGGTCGAAAACATTTAGATACTTTTTAAAAATTAGTCAAAAGTTTTTTTTATAAATGGTAATATACCTTTTGTAGCCTGAAATCTCAGCTACAAGAATAAATTCTTCGGGCCGACTTATGTATTTAAAAAATGGGTTCGCGCCGGCCCTGACAGGCTGCGGGCCGGCCCGTGCACACCCCTGCTTCCAGCCAAATCGAGCCCACAGCGGGGGCTATATTTTTTAAGCGGTATACCTATGCGCTACAGAGAAAAAAAGGCGGGGAAAAAGTTTCTTTCTCTCTTGAGAGTTTTCTACAAGCGTCCTACCTGATCCGACAAAAGTTTTCTGCCTTATTTATTAAAAGTAGTATTAGGCCATCAATATTAGATTTAACACGAAGCAAAGTAAAGCAGAGACGGTTTTTTAAAACATAGGCTCTATAGGTGTTGGAGGTTCCCCCGAAAAAAACATGCCTTGGTCCCCCCTTTTGATTTTTTTCACAAAAAAAGAATAAAAAAATTCCTAAAAAATTTTTGTCTTGGTCCCCCAAGCTGGTTTTTTCGAAATTTTTTTCCGAATTCTAACTGTTTCGAAAAGTTTTCACATATTGTTGTACCTGGCCAAGGGTTGGCCACTTCGCGGCCAAGACCAGTACATTTCAGATTGCAAGGGATTGGGAAAGTTGTAGTTCATGTTTTCCAACTTCATAAAATATTAGGCCTTATATGTATGACCTTATATATACGAAAAAAATATGCCCTAGCCCCCCTGTTGATTTTTTTTCTCCAAAAGTCTCAAAAACAGTTTATCAAAAGTTTTCCAATCCCTTGCAATGTGGAGTGTGCTGGTCTTGGCCGCGAAGCCGCCAACCCTTGGCCGGTACAAAAATCTGTAGACGCTTTGTGAGACAATTAAGAGAGAAAAATTTTGAAAAAATCAGCTTGGGGGACCAAGGAAAAAAATTAGGAAATTTTTAAACCAAAATAAATTTTTTTGTAAAAAAGAGGAAAAATTTAAATAAACACTTTTGAGACTTTTGGAGAAAAAATATTTCCAAAAAAACATTTTTGGATTAAACCCTGACATTTTGACCAGGGCCCTGAATTTTTTTCGGACAACCCTGAAACCCTGACCAGAAATTTTCGGACGATGAAACCCTGACCCAAAACCCGCCCTGAAGACATTTTTCTGTCTCTAATGATATCTCGTTAGAAACTAGAATCGCAGGGCTACCAGATGGTTTCATCAGTTTAAAAAAGGGCAATACTTTTTTTTGTCCCAGATTCACTTTTTTTTGACCCAGATTCACTTTTTTCTGTCCCAGATTTGATCTGTCCCAAATTCACTTTTTTTTGACCCAGATTCACTTTATTTTGACCCAGATTCACTTTTTTTTGTCCCAAATTCACTTTTTTTGTCCCAGATTTTTCTCGCATGTGTTATTGTTGTGATTCTAGTGCTGTTATTTTATTGCGCATTATTGGTGTAATTTGTAGGTGGACTAGCGAAAATGCAAGGACTGTTTTGAATGAAAGCGTCAAGAAGATCGTCTGTGAAGACAAGACTCTGTCAGCCATGCAAATGCAGGACAAGATTCAGGTAACTTGCATTCGGTTATATATCTCAAATACATTATTCACAGGCCAGCCAACGTCAGACTCGATCCGTAGTTTCACTTCCGAGTGTTAAGCAGCTCGAAAACCTCAAGTATCGCAACAAGAAGGTTCGAATGGTCCGGATATCTGACCTCCGACAGTATGTTGACAGCAACAGTCACTTGCCAGAAGATTGCAATGAGCCGTTTGTGGTCAAGTTCGATACAAGGGTTGCAGATGAAACAGAACAATTTTGCTTGGTCTGGTCGACTCGAAGACTTTTGGAGCTGCAGAAACACTCAAGAATGCTGCAGGTGGATGGCACTTACAAGACTAATTGGCTGGGACTCCTGTGCTGGTATGCTTTTTATAGATTTTTGCCTTAACTATGCTTTTTTTAGTTGAGCGGCTTCTCTGACTCAAATGGGAAATTCTTTGCAACATTAATGGCGTTGGTGTCAAGTGAAACGACGTGGTCTTACAAGTGCTTCTTATCGGCGATTTCAAATCTTGGATATGCCCCTGAACTTGTGATGGGTGATGGTGATTCAAAAATTTCTGCAGGTGCGTTTATTCCTTTATCATTCTTTTATTTGTTATCATGTTGTTTTAGCTGTTGAAGAGACTTGGGGATATGTTCTTCTTGCTATGTGCTTTGCCTATGTGATGCCTAATCTTGATAAGAAACTGCGACCAAAAGAACTGAAAAAAGTTCGCGTGGAGATTGAAGGGGACGTATGTTTTTTGCAACAGGCGATGTCAGAAGCAGAGTTTTCGCAAGGTTTGTAGCTTGTTAACCAACTTAGTTACTGAGATACATTTAGCTAAAAAATGTTTGGCTCAAGAATGGCACCACAGATACTGCGAACCTTGAATCTTTGGAGTGCAAAACCTAAGGAACAGGTAGCTGGTATTTATAAATGTTTAAGTCATAATTTTATGTATTAGGTAGCTGCAATAATTCCAGTGATTGGACCAGGTTTGTATCGAGATGCTTTTATCCTGAGAAAAGAAACTGCGGAAAACAATCGTCTGAAAAAGTTAATAAATTCTGATGTTCACCTATTGCTGCGAAGTGAGGCCAGCGATGCTGATCTGCTACAAATGTGCTCTGAATTGCGTCAATCGTAAAGTATTATTTGTTGAATACTGTTATCGTTTTGTTATAAATAAAATTGGTCTGGTTCCTTACTATCTTTTTATGTCTGTTACAGTCAAAAATCGCTTATAAGCCACTCCAAGAATCGACTTTAGAGTAGCGTATAGCCGGGATGGTGTATAACCGGAGGATCACATCATAAAAAATAGGCCGATCTTAGCTCAATCGATTGTAATTACGGTGGCGCATAACAAAGGTTGTACTCTAGTTGACCTAAAAACTGGAAACCGCATAAATAGATGCTAAAGCACAAAAATTACACGATCTAAGAAGAATCTGAGATACTGAGGTTGGATCTGGAGTATTGAGGTTAGATCTATCCCACTGAGGTAAGATCTGGGCCATAATGAATTTAGAATTCTAGGAGAATGAATAATATACAGACAAACAAAGCATAAATGGACGATTATGCACGCGGTTCACAACAGTAACACATGCGAGAAAAATCTGGGACACAAATGAGGAAATCTGGGACAAAAAAAAGTGAATCTGGGTCAAAATAAAGTGAATCTGGGTCAAAAAAAAGTGAATTTGGGACAGATCAAATCTGGGACAGAAAAAAGTGAATCTGGGTCAAAAAAAAGTGAATCTGGGACAAAAAAAAGTTTTGCCCTTTAAAAAAGTGGGCATTTTTATGTCTTTTTGACTAAAACAAAAAAAGGGGGCAACGCCAGATTGCGCGAATTCAAATTGAGCGACCGCAAATTGTGCACAATTCAAGTTGCTTTCCATATCTAAAAAAACAGGCGTAAAACCTGTAAACATACGTATGAAAACAATAATAATGGCCAGAGAATAGTTGGAGGCATAAAAATGAGGAAAAAGTGCAGTTAAATGAAGAAAAGTGTTTACGCAATTTGCGGGTGTGCAATTTGAATTTGCTCAATCTGGCGCTGCCAAAAGGTGGCATTTTCCGTTTTATACAGGGTGTTAAAAAATTTTCTGACACTTTTAAACGGTCATAACTTTTTTCAAACGCCGTTTTTTGAAAATCATTTTTGTATATAAAGTCAAAAACGCGATTTTCGCTTGGTCCCTCTGTGGTTTGGGCCTTGCCAATCCAGAGGTCATCCACAGACCAGGACTCAAGCCACAAGGGGAACCAAGCGAAAATCGTGTTTTTGACTTTATATACAAAACAAATTGCCATCAAAAACTTAATCGATCTGCGTTTACAGAATTTCAAAAAGCGGTCTTTAAAAAAAAGTTATGACCGTTTCAAAGTGTCAGAAAAATTTGAAATACCCTCTATATAAAATAAAAGAGGTAATTTTCAAGAAGGTTTTCAATTTGGTGTCTCCAATGTCTCGCTCGCTCACTGTCATCCTGTTTTGAGTCTTTTATTCTTGGAATAGAGCATTTTACAGTTGCAGATCTTGCAACAAAGTAAATTACGCAATTTTTACTTGGGTAACTCTTTATTTTTTCACTTATTTTTTTGGGTTTGAACGTAGTGTGCCTGCGTCCAGTCAACAACCCACGTATTTTTTGGTAATTCTCATTTGCCGAGAATTCCTCTGGGGCAGCACAACCCAAAGCAATTTCTAATGGTGTTCCAGTGCCATCTAACCACCACAATTCTTCCATTGTTTTGGTTGTGTGCCTCCAGACTGACAACATAATAATGAATAAGAAGGGCCCAGCTTTTTGCCCCCCTTACGTCACAAAACTAGCTGCAATTGGATTGAGGGGCATAAAAAAAGGCTGCGCTCAACCCCTCAATTTTCATGTCGTTGTAAAAGAAGCATTCTATGTTGGGGGCGGAAGTCTTAAATTAGAACTTTTTTGTCATTTTAGAGCTGGCTCTTTCAAGCTTTTTAAGTCATAGAGTTGCAATATGTCAGTAAAATAGTAAAGAATGTTCAGTACATCAAAATTGTGGCCCTAGCATACAATGGGCATGTTTTGTTTGCTTTGATTTTTTCGAATTTTTTTGAAAATTGAATAATATATTGTTTTTGTAAATTCGGAAAAGATGTAACGCTAAGAATCAATTTTGAAAATTTGCTCGATATATTTCTTCTATAATTCCACTTCTTAGCTCTAAAGTTTTGTCGAAATAATGGTAGCACGGTATTTTTTGTTCCATGTGGTCGTTTCACTTTGTGGTTTATGTCGGCAGATATTTATTTTTGCCTTAGTCGGTATGATGCGCTAAAATGGTTTATATAAAAAAAGAAGGACAGAAAAGTTCAAAAAAAGTCAACAGAAAAGGGAGACTGAGGCAAAAAAAACATCTCGAGTGTACACCAGGGTTGCCATGTAAAAAGTTTTCTCGAAAAAAAAGCAGATCAAACAAAATGTCTTTTTTCTTCTCAAGAAAAAAGAGCGGGCACCCAAGAAAAAGGCAAAATGGAAACCCTGTTGTACACTAGGACCAAAATGTTCAGTAATTGGATGTTATATATATATATATATATATAAGTTAAATGGCCAAATTCCAAAAATTGAATTATCAGGGGACAGTCCTCTTTCTTTTGTACTCTTTTGAGTAATTTCAAAAAGGTTCGAACGACTCAAAAGAGTACGATTCTAGACGAATGAGAACTTTTTCTCGCCAATTCAAATGTTGTGCACAAAAATCGTGGGTTTTTAAGGCTTTTTATGTAAAGATATATATTTTTGCGCAAATATTGGTATACATTTTGCGTTAATCTATGTAAACATTTTGTTGTCTTTTGTACCAATTTTCGCCCTGTAATCGCAGTTGGCCATAAACTGTCTAGTAGCTACTCATCGGTTTTTTCGTTGAAAAGTGGAATTTAATTTTGGCCCGCCCAGCATCCATTAGTTAGTGTTGAGGGTAAAAAAGATGTTCCTGCTACCATGCTTGCCATCCATTCATTGCCCGGAATGAAGTAATTAATGTTTTGTGTTGAGCATCCATCCTCCCCGTTCAACCTTCTCCTTCTATATTTTACTCAACCACCACCAGCACAAAAAGTGGGTTTTTATTGGGGGATAAAATAGACGTAGTGAGTGTAGGGGGTATTACGCTATTTATTTCATTACTTTGCTAAAAGCGACTTGCTTTGAAATTCAGGGCAATACCCTCCCCTTCTTCTGGGCTAAAACAAATGAGTCAACGAGAGAGAACTTTGTTTTCTAAGAAAGGACCAAGGAGGTATTGATTTGACAGTAGCTTTAGGAGTTATGGAGATACTAGTTGCTTTGTTTGGAGTTAAAGCCATTATTTAGAGTTTTTGTTCAATAATCCATGAATAAAAAGCTTATTTTGAGCAGTCTGCTAAAATTATTAGAGACACAAACAGGGTGAGGCCCTATACTGGGTGATCTAAATTATTTATAAAAATTCTGTTTCGGATTATGAATTTCAAAAACCACGTCCCTGGTTTTTTTCAAAGCCTGATCCTCAAATTTTGGAAATTATTTGTAAAATATGTTTACCATGTTTCTTTCAATGTAATCCCCTTTAAATATACGTTCAAAGTAAAAGCTTCTGGTCATTTTATAGAGCATTTTAGATAACAAAAGAATTTGAAACGTTTTTAAAGGACATACTAACGCGTTAAAGTGCAAACATAAACGTATTTGAGGGTAAACTATGGATTCGCGACATTCTTTGAACGAACTTTTTGGGGTTGTCGGGAGTAGTGTTATTTCGAACCGACGACTAATGGCTGGGTTTGTGAGCACTTTTTCCACAGGCTGTAAAATCTTCATTTTTAGCGCTTTAGACATTCCGTTTAAACAGTCTTGTTAATTTTGCTTTCTGTGCAAAATAGTTCAAAAAGAATGTCTGAAACACTAAAAATGAAGATTTTACAACACCTCTTAAAGATGTGCTCACAAACCCAGCAACTAGTCGTCGGTTCAAAATAACATTCCCCCTGACAACCCTAGTACTTCAGAATTTTTTTATAAAAGAAAAATTAATATTTTGACAGTAAAAGTTTTTGGGCGTCTTCCTGAATACGAATCCGTTGAGATCTGATCAAAATGTTTTTTATGAGCTGAGATATCCACTGAAGGAAATAAGTGGTGCAAAATTTCTGTGAGTGCGTGCATCTCTAACTCTCAAGTTCCCTGCGCCCCCGAAGAGAGGCTTTGAGTTGAGATGCGCACAGAGTGTCTCTGGATACATAAAAACATATGCATACCAGAGTTTCCTTATGCGGTAGGCCCCAGTTATCAAAACTATGTTCAAATCCCATATTTTCAGGTTCAACAGAAGTGACTACCGTATTTTCTCTAATAGGCTCACATTGGGGTTATTGTGGGCTTATATTTATACCAATATTTTGGCGAAAATCAATAAAAAATCCAGAAAATGACGACGTAAAAAAGAAAATGACGCAAAGATAAAGCCCACATTATTCAAAATTTTGTCATTTAAAAGACAAATATTCAGTAATGATATTTGTATCATGTTTTAAATGGCTAATTCTTCTTTCTGACAGAAACTTTTCTTGCGAAAGTTCTGTGCCTTCATAGTTATCCGTAGTCCATTCGTAGAGTTGTCTCATCGAACAGAAAATTTGCTCCACAATGCTGCAAAAGAGACCGTAGAAACCCGAGGTCTTAATGAGAATTCTCCTGAATAGCATATTTAAAAACTGAACTTCTACGACATTTCTCGCTCAAAATTAGGACTGTTTGATGGACTAAGAGAACCGGCGGAGTATCAGTTTTCGAATAATTGATATTAAGAGATTTAAGTTAGTGACATAGGGTGCCCAAAGAACACAGAACTTTTGTATATGCAAGCCATATGAGATATAATAATGCAAAATTTCAAGGGTAGAAAGGCGCCTTTTCTTCAAATTTTTTAAACTATTTGCATTTTGGCAATTAATGTTCACTCAGTTTAGACACAAAACAACTCTCAAAATTCAAAATTTTACTCCAGCATGTGAAAAGCTAAGAAGAAACAAAAAACAGTGTTAATTACTCAGTCCAAATAATATATCAAGCTTTTTTCGTTAAAAAGAATTTTTTTTTCCAAAAATGGGATGTGGGCTTATTAAAAAATGTGGGCTTATTAAAAAATGTGGGCTTATTAAAAAATGTGGGCTTATTTTACCGGCTGCCCTTCGGCATCTGGATTTATTAGAGCACGTGGGCCAATTACTGGAAATACGGTATGAAAAATTGTCATATGACAATTGTCATTATGAGAAATTGTCATTTTATCATCTGACAAAATGACAATTCTCATTTTCATTTTGCAATCACTGATTTTTAATCAAAAGTTTTAAAAGTTCGTTCAAAAAGGGTCGCGAATCCATAGTCGTTCCATTTGAGTGTACTCGGTTGCATATTTTGGCGCTAGTGTATAATACCCCCAAATCAGACCTTCTCAAAATCGTTGTAACTACCCTTTGGAACAACAAGTTTAGGCTTAGGCTTAGGGGTAGGCCAGTGTATGGAAGTTGTGACTAATAAGTGTTTACGCACTTTTTCCGGTGTCTGGAACATATATTTGGGTGCTCTTTACTTAAGTTTTAGAAGGCATAAGTTTTGGGGGTGGGGGGTATTCTATGCTAGGGTCCATATTTTACTCATGTTTAAAATTAGTTGTTTTTACAAATCTAAATATCTTTTTCAGGAAGCAGTGCTTTTCGCTGCTCATCTCTAAGCCATGATCGTTCACTAGTCAAACAATGAATTTATTGTAGTCACACGATCTCAGACCTTTAAACTATTTATTTAAAATATATGTTACTCTTATTATTTTGATTAATTGCTACAAAAAGTGACCGAAAATGACGTCAGTGAAGGTAGTTGTCCGACTGCGGCCCTTCAACACCCGCGAGATGGATTTGAATGCCAAATGTGTGGTGGAGATTGCTGACAAAAGCACCTGTAAGTCACACTATCTGACTAAAAGATGTCCGATTTCTAAAAAATTATGTAAACCTTAAAGTTTTTTGAAACTCCCCAAAGTTTGATTGGGTAGTAAAAGTAAAATTGGGCTACTTCCGAAAAAGTACCTATAACCTTTTTGGTGGATCAGAAATCAACTAACAATTAAATCATAGTTATTAACATGCCACTCTAACCTTAACGAAAAAAGCGGCCGCATACAGACTGTTCAATCAACCTGGTCAATTAATTTAATCCATCTTTGTCAAACTAACCACCATCATTAGCCGGTATATGTGGCTTAGTCGGTGATCTTGCCAGTATCGATGTCGAAGACTACATCTCGTCCAGTTAGAAGTTATATGTTAGAATGCAATTGATTGGACACCCAAATAGCAATCGCAAATATAAAAGCAGCATTGATTCATCCACCAAAGCCATACAGAGTTCTGCCTCGAGAGCGTAGACCACATCCATTGCGGTGACCTAAAATACAGATGGTCAACCAGTGAAACAAGCAAGAAAGAGTCAAATATATATGCGAGGAGAGAAAACAACAATATAATTAACAAAAAGTTGCCGCGGATTCACTCAATTTGGTTTGGCCAGCCCTAGTATAAAGGCACCATAAATTGAGAGAGAGAACACCGGACTGTGCAAAAATTAAGAATGATTTTTTAATTTCAAACCCTTGGCGTTATGATAAGGCGTTTCGTAACTTTTGTAAAATTTTATATAAAAGTTACGAAATGCCCCAATGCCTTTTTTAATACAATCATGTACTCTCACTTGGAGCACTGTTTAAATGTGAACATCTAAAAAATGCTATGAAGTATCCAAAGTATTATTTAGACATAACTAGCGGAACCAATCAACCACACAAATTCGAGTATGACCACTCCTACTGGTCCATGGACAAGAAAGAGCCACAGTATGCTAGCCAAGAAAGAGTCTACAATGATCTAGGGGTGGAAATGTTGGATCATGCCTTCCAAGGGTAAATAGGGTACTGCTGCTGTCCCCCCTTTCCAATTTTTTAAAAGTGACCCAAACTGTGTGACCCAGCCACACCTTAAGCTAAATTTTGTGTTCAACAAGATAAAAAGCATTTTTAAACGCTTTCTCAATAAAAAAATTTGAATTTTGTAAAAAAATGTTGCTTCCCACCTTACAGACGTAGATAGTAATTTTAGGGTCATTTTAAGTGATTTAACACATTTTTCTCTGGTATCCAAGCTCTACACTTTTCAATGACAATGCGCATGCATACCAGAGTTTCTATATTTATTAGGCTATAGAAAGTTAAAAAATCCTCAAAGTTGATTATTTTTATCTTGATTTGTTTTATAAAAGACTAAAATTTAGTCAAAAATACCCTAAAATGACCATTTGCCTCTGAGGGGTGGGAGTAATTTCTTTTACAGAATACAAGATTTTTAATTGAGCAAGTATTTGGAAATATTTCTTTTATCTTGTTGAGCACAAAAAACTACCTTAGGGGTGATTTGGGTCATTTTTGGAAAAATTGGGAGGGGGAACAGCAGAAGTGCCGTAAATAGTTGTTTGTGCTTTGTTAACTGTGGTTCAATTACTCACTTTTCAGGTATAATGTGTGCATATTTGCGTATGGACAGACGGGATCAGGAAAGAGCTACACTATGATGGGTAAACCAAACGACCCTGAAGAGATGGGTTTGATACCTAGATTATGCCATGAACTCTTCCAGAAAATTGAGCAGCAAAGCAATGAACATCTCAAGTACTCGGTCGAGGTTGGTATTTCGATTGAATTCTAGAAAATAAATTCCTAATTTTCGCAGTATCTGTGCAGTAGAGAATATTTTTGAAATAGTTCCAGATTTTTCAAATATAAGAACTTAATAAAAAGCTTAAAAATCTGATATTTTTGGATGTTTTAGTCGGTTAAGTCTAAATTGCCAAAAAAATTTAGGTATCTTACATGGAGATCTACTGTGAAAAGGTCAGGGATTTACTCAGCCCTAAAAATACGGACAACTTACGAGTCCGAGAACATCCTTTGCTCGGTCCCTACGTTGACAACCTAGAAAAAATGGCTGTGTGCACCTATGAAGACATTTTTGACCTAATGGACGCAGGCAATAAGGCCAGGACTGTGGCTGCCACCAATATGAACTCCACTTCCAGTCGTTCACATGCTGTGTTCACCATAGTGCTGACACAGAAACAGCATGATATACCCACCAACTTGGACACTGAAAAGGTCTCAAAGATCTCTTTGGTAGATTTGGCTGGTAGTGAGAGAGCTCAATCCACTGGAGCAGAGGGCCAAAGACTCAAAGAGGGGGCCAACATCAACAAGAGTTTGACCACTTTGGGTCTGGTCATTTCCAAATTGGCTGATGAGGTGGGGTTTAGGCAGTAGTTAAAAAATTGGAATTATTATTTGTAGTCGAGCAAAAAGAAAGGAAAAGGAGCTAGATCGGTAGTGCCCTACAGAGACTCAGTTCTTACCTGGTTGTTGAGAGAAAATCTAGGTGGCAACTCTAAAACAGCAATGATTGCTGCCTTAAGTCCAGCGGATGTCAATTTCGATGAGACACTGAGCACTTTGAGGTATGCAACAGCTTGCTGCAAAGTCAGCAAAGATTTCATTATTGTAATGGTTTAGATATGCAGACAGAGCCAAACAGATTGTATGCCGTGCTAAAGTCAATGAAGATCCTAATGCTAAACTCATTCGCGAATTGAAAGAAGAAGTGCTAAGATTGAAGAGCATTTTGGTGCAGAGAGGAATTGAGGTGGGAACAAATGACAATTTTGCTGAATTTTTTACGTATTTTTTCAAACAAAATCTAACTTTACAAAAAAGCCCACATGGCAGTGTTTCGATTAGAGATGGAGGATGGCCTATTCCGGGACGGGACGGGACAAAATTTTTAGCAAAATTTTTCGGGACGGGACACCGGGACGGGACAACCTACAAATCTGTTCAGGACAGGAATCCGGGACCAAGTGAAATTCCGGGACGGGGACTGGTTTTCCGGTCGGGACGCAAAAGCTCGAATTTGACATACCAGTTAATGAAATGACAATGAGAAATTCCTCGGAAGGGAATGTTGTTGATACGGAAGGGTTTTCACGGTCGAGAAATGAATTTGATACACTCGTTTATTCTCATATAACAAGTACAAGAAAAGGGTACTAGATCAACACTTTGTTCAAGAACATCAACAGATAGAGTTTTTAGATAACATAATTTTAGCGCCAGTTCCGGGACACATTTTAAAAATCCGGGACGGGACAATAAATATGGAAACCGAAAAATTTTCCCGGGACGGGACAAGGGTCAAATTTTTTTCGGTCGGGATACCGGGACGGGACAATCGCATGAAACTCCACCGGTCGGGACGGGAATGTCCCGTCCCGCCTCCATCTCTAGTTTCGATGAGGACGTTTTTTTTGGCTGTGAGTGAGAGTGAGGGAGAATGAAATTTGTCCTCACAGGCTGTGAGAATCTCATTCTGTGAGGACAAATTTTGTTCTCACTCACTCACACGTTTTTTTTGGCCTGTGAGTGAGAGTGAGAACTGAGAAAAACCCCAGTGAGTGAGAGTGGGATTCTCACTCGGAGTGAGCTCATCGAAACACTGCCATATGGCGTTTAATCATTACTTATTGATTTTCTGAGCTGAAACCCATTGAATTCTTTGTTTATTTTTTTTAATCATCACATGCCAGACTGCTGTTTAATGCGCCGTTGACTGCCCACAGTTTTATGCGATCAATTAATATTCGACATATTGTATTAGCTAGTAAAGTAATTCTTGCGTAAACATCAATGTAACCAACGCCTTTGTGATAAATTCAAAAAGTATAAATTTGTAAAAATAAATACAAAATAGATTTATGTGTTTCATAATTGAAATTTGAACAAAATGTGCAACCTATAAAACCATTTTTCTTTAAGTTTACTAATAAAATTTCAACTTTTTTGTTGTTATATTTCTAAGCCCATCAGAAAAGCGCTGGTCACATTAATCTTAACCCGGACCCGGATGATGTCTCCGTGATTGTCTGCCGTCAACAACAATGCGGATATCATGCAAGATAATACGCAATCAATCTGAAAATGTTCTGTCTATCCCTGAAGGGAGTCGGAGACATACTTGGTTGACCCAGAGGTATTAATTAAATACAAATCTTCACCATATATTTTACTCGTGTTTTTTAAAAAGTTTTTATTAGTGTTGGAGACTGGGGGTGCGTGCGAGATTGCGATGCGAGATTTCGAAAATTTGCAAGTTTGCGAGATCTCGCAATTTTCAAATGCGAGAAAATCGCGATTTTGCGAGATTTTCTCTCTCAAATTATAGTCACTTGAGATTTCACACAGGGGCTTCCTGATTTCTTTGCAGCTGGCTCACTATCGCTTCCACACTCCACGGTTATTCTTTTGTTGCATCCTCCACTGTTTGGTATTCACTTATCATAAGCCACTGCATCGATTATAATTGTGTGTTTATAGACTAACAGTTAAACTTAACTGTGAAACCATTTATAGTTAAGTATCACAGTTGAGGAATAATACAGTTATAGGACCATTACTGTTTACGGCAACGGTTTTCCCCCGCCAATTCAAAAAAAATCCTAATTTTTTGAATTTCTGTACGGATTTTTCGATTTGGTTTCTAACAAAATTTAACCTAAAATTAAATTCTAGGCCTTGTATTATTAGTAACTATGTTGAAAAATCCATACAGAAGTACAATGATTAGGATAAAAAATTTACAGCAAAAATTAGGATAAAAAATTTAAAGCAAAAATTACCATAAAATTCATTAAGACCTTTTCAAATGTTTTTAGCTTTTCAAATGTCCAACTATAAGTGAACCTACGGACTAAAAGTTTTAGTTGCAATTCTTAACTAACCATTGCATCTTTTAAATATTGCGATGTAACTAGTAACTAGTTAGAATATCGAAAAAAATTGTGACCGAAGACTCAAACTTCAACTAATTAATTTAGGTTACTGAAAGTGGTGAGCCCACAGTCAATTCCAACGCACGTGCCTTCTACTCAGAAGAAGACACCATAGAACAACTGAAAACGTCTGAAAAGCTAATTGCTCAGCTAAATGAGACCTGGGAGGATAAACTGCGCAAAACAGAAGACATCAAGTATGATTTACTCTTAAAATCTCATAAATCAAAAACAAAAATTATAGGAAGATACGGGAAGAAGAGCTTCGCGAAATGGGTCTTGCCACATCCGCTGATGGGTCTACTCTTGGTGTCTTCTCGCCCAAAAAGTCACCTCACTTAGTCAATCTCAACGAAGATCCACTGATGTCTGAGTGCTTACTCTACTACTTGAAAGAAGGAATCACCAGGTTAGCACTTAGACTCTAGAACTTATTTTTACCCAAGAAATTTTCAGGGTAGGTCGGTCGGAATCTGATGTTCGCCCAGACATTCCATTAAGTGGTCAACACATCCGAGATGAACACTGCCATTTTGTCAATGAGGATGGCATGGTGAGTTTGGTGCCCATGGAAGGTGCTGAGTGCTTTGTGAATGGCCAGCCAGTACAAACCTCCACCAAATTGAACACTGGTACCCGAGTGATTCTTGGAAGACACCATGTGTTCAGATACAACGACCCTCTAGAGGCCAGGCAGAGCAGGCACAATTTGGTTGCAGCCACAAGTTAGAATTCAGTCTTTTTGGTACATATACTTATAAAGTAATATTCAGAGGAACCTATAGACTGGAAGTATGCTCAAATGGAATTATACGAAAAACAAGGAATCGACTTGAAACAAGAGATGGAGAAAAAACTGCTGGAAATGGAAGTGCAATTCAGGAAAGAAGTCGAGGAGCTAGAAAGGCAGCACAAACGAAAAAACAATGTTAGTTAGAATTTTATGGGCAAATAATTAAATTATTTTATTTATTTTTAGGAGTACGAATCAAGAATCGAGAGCTTGCAGAGACAGGTTGATTTGGCGCAGAGCATGATATCCTCTTCCGGCTGTTCTACCTGGGATGGCACAGGAGGCGAGTTGATACTCAGCAAGAGCTTGTTGGCTGAAGGTTCGTAGAGTTTTGAGCAAAATTGTTAAAAAAAAGTCTTTCAGTAATTTACGTAGCCATGAGAAAGTATTTTCCATGTAGGGTTGTCGGGGGTATTCTTATTTCGAACCGACGACTAATTGCTGGATTTGTGAGCACTTTTTCAACAGGTTGTAAAATCTCCATTTTTTGTATTTCAGAAATTTTTTGAACTGTAGCCTTTTAATTTTGCCTTTCTGCGTAAAACGGTTCAAAAAAATGTCTGAAACGCAAAAAATATTTTACAGCCAGTTTAAAAAGTGCTCACAAACCCAGCAACTAGTCGTCAGTTCGGAAATAAGAGTACCCCTGACAACCCTATCTTTACGGCACTCTCTTAACTACCACGAGATCTGCCGATATCCCGTTTTGGATTTTCTTCGATATCGACCCGATATTTTTCCGATTTTCAGGGGTGTAAAAATAATACCCCGGGAGGTTATTAGAGAAAATATAATGAAAATATAAAAATACAAGCTTACACTCCTAAATTTAGTGAACGAAGAGCAATGGACTTCAGAACAAGAGCGTATTGTGCGTCAATCAGGTTAGCTAATCCACCATAAGCACAGTGAATAAAAAAGTTTAGCTGTCAAATGGAGATATCATCAATTCACCTCTGTAAGAGACGACTTGTGGGGCAACGCCATTTTCTTGAAGGAAGCTAACGCCATAGCTGTAGAATTAAGGAAAAGGGTAAGAAAACTTTTCACAAAAGATATTTTTTGTGTATGAATATCTAGGTTCAATTCCAATTTGTGCTACTAACAGACACCATGTACAGCCCTCTACCGCCCGATCTACTGCCTCCTGGAGAGGATCTGTCGTTGAGACCATACCCTAAAACTGTGGTAGCTATTCAAGTGAGGGACTTCAAAAATGGGGCACTTCACTACTGGAGCTTGGAAAAGTTGAAGTAAGTAACATTGTTGGCAATAGTCAAAAACACACCAATTTACAAACCACTGCTTTTGTTTTTTTTTGCTTTTTTGTTCCACACACACACAAATTTGATCCAAACACGACCATCGCTAATCAAAAATTTCACTCCTACTACTAACATCAAATTTGTGGTTGTTTTTCTTCGTCTGTTGGTTATTGTGGAAAGATTTCAGGCAGCGATTGGAAGATATGCGCAGACTGTACAATGCGGATGTGAGTGAAGCAGCCACTCCAGACAAGCCATTTGCTAACATTGGCCAAATGTTAGGAGCTATAATGTTGCCTGGAACACCTGGTGAAGAGACCAACAGTTTGAGTCCTGACAGGTAGGGCAGCAAATTAGTTGTATTTGCTCTTACTTGTGATCTGAATGGTTAGCCGCCCAAAAAACTACGGACTTGCTTTATAAAAAAACAAATAGTTCATAGATAAAAATTTGCTAAATTTTTCACATATAGTGAAACCTCGGGCACCTGCGATAATAAGACACCCCATTGCCTATTCCGGCCATGATTACCGTATTATCTCTAATAAGCGCCCCCTCTCCAATAAGCGCCCCCCTCTACTTTGAGGGTCTGTATCTCGGTGCAGAGCAAATATTTCGCAAAGCTGTTTTTTGCATTTCTTAACTCCCACGAGCTCTACCGATTCCACTTTTTAGATTCTGGTTGTGCACCCGAAAATCTCGAGATCGACCCAAAATTTTTCCGATTTTCGGAGGATTGAAAAATAAGCGCCCCGGGGCGCATATTAGAGATAATACGGTAAGTTAAAATATAGTTAAACACACCTCCATAATTTGGAAACCTAAATGACTGGGCACCTCAGGATCAGTTATGATTAAGAAATTGGACATCGATAACTGGGCACTATCGATAACTGAGCATCCCAATATCAGATATACCGTACAGTGCGTTTCATAATTTTACGTTCACCCCATTTTTAAGGGGTTTAAGCTAGAAAACGGGTTTTTTTTTTTAAAACCGCTATTGCCACGAGAAAGAGTATGGTCGAAAACATTGGTTACAGTCATAAAATCAGCGATGTATAGTGAAAATAAATTTTTTGATCAAGATGTTCGAAAACCACCGTTTCGTAATTTTACATTCACATTACAGTTTATTCAAAAAAATAACAGCATAAAAGATAACTAATATCCTGTATATCCTCCATTCTTTTTGATTGCAAGAACATTCTATTTGGCATTCTTTCCACAAGATTCTTCAAAGTTTCCGGCCTGATTCTAGCGACGTCTGCCACAAGTTCCTCCTTGAGCTTATCCACCTTGTTGTAATGCCGACAATTTGAGTAAACACCGCGAACCAGGATGCCCCATAGGTTTTGCAATCGCAAAACCGAGCAGTCCATTTCTACAAGCACGTCGATATGTTGATCCTCAAGCAGTCCAAAGTTTATTTTCTACCCTTCTTGTTGGTTCTGCTTACGTGAATGGCGGCATTATACTGCTGAAATCAATAATTTGGTTGACATAATGAAAAAATAATAACCGTTTTTACGTGGAACTTGAACTTCACAATGGGAAATTGTCGAAGGTATGGCCATAGATGATTCTGTAGAATTTTCTGATACCCCACGCTGTCAGTTTTTGGAGGAACAAAGGCGACGGTAGGGACACCGAAAGAGCTAAATCCAAGCCAGACCATAACAGACTCTCCGCCGAAGTTTCGCTTGAAAAAATATCTTGGCTCTTTGCGCAAATCCCTCGAGTAGTAGCTCCAACCATCCCGGCCATCAAGATTGAATTTCTTTTCAGCGCTGAAAAATACCTAAAAGACACATAAATGACGCAAATTGAGGTGGAAGAAAAAGCGCGGCTGAATCATAATGTTTCCCATTTGTAAGCCCAAGACATGTGTTGGCGAGCAAATTCCAGTCGATTGATACGGTGCTGATCAGTCAAATTCGGACACGCCTGCATCTTCTCGCAATCAATGTGAGGATTTTGTTGATAACGCGCCACACTGTTGACTTTGATTCGGGAATTTAAAGCTTTAATGATTCAGAGCTTGAATAATTCAAGCAAAAATTCACCCAATTCGTTTCGGATACCGTTGATGCTCATTGTAAAATTGGAGGCTCTGCTTATTATTCGTCGTTGCAAGCGAGGAGAAATTTTCTTCTTACGTCCAGTGTGCTTTTTTTGTGCCATACTTCTTTGGAGCCTTCACGAAACGATTTATGGCGTCAAGAGACCGACCGATTTTCTTGGCGATTCTTCTACTGCTTCACCCAAACGTTGCCAAAGTTATGATTCGTTCTTTTTGAAGTCGGTAAGCGCTTTGCCTTTGTTCATCTTGCTAGAAAGTACGCAGAGATTAGCTTAACAATGCAAAGGCAAAAGTAAACGTAAAATTATGAAACGGTGGTTTTTCGAACATCTTGGTCAAAAAAAAAAATATTTTCACTATACATCGCTGATTTTATGACTGTAACCAATGTTTTTGACTACCGTATTTCTTCTAATTGCCGCACAGTCTCTAATTACCGCACACCCCTAACTTTAAAGACTTATATCTCGGAGCAGAGTGAATATTTTGCTAAGCTGTTTGATGCATTTTTTTAACTCCCACGAGCTCTACCGATTCCACTTTTCAGATCTTGGTTAAGCACCCGAAAATCTCTAGATCGAATTTGAAAATTTCCGATTTTCGGGTGATTGAAAAATAAGCGCACATGTGCGGCAATTAGAAGAAATACGGTATGTTCTTTCTCGTGGCAATAGCGGTTTTTTGAAAAAAAAACGCGTTTTCTAACTTAAACCCCTTTAAAATTGGGTGAACGGTATTCAGATGTATACAAAATTATTTAAGTATAGTTGTGTATTATTGATGTCATTATGAAGCCAGTCTCAGGTAATTTAGAAAGTAAAAAAATTTTATATTCGTATTAGTGATCGGTGTATTATCGTCCATTTCACCACTTTTCACTGGAAACCAACCTCTATTTATGCTTCGAAAAATTCAAATAACTGATGTATTTGTTTACAGAGACCGTCTAAAAGCCATGCGAGATGTGTACAAGGAAGCAAGCACAGCTCCGGACACACCCTCAGAGATCGAGACTGACGACGATGATGTGAGCATGGATGTGTGGATGGGAACTGACCCTTTCTATGACCGATTTCCCTGGTTCTGTCTGGTGGGAAGGGCATTTGTCTACTTGAGCAACTTGCTGCACAACCAGCCACTAATCCACAAAGTGGCTGTGGTCAACGAGAAGGGGGATGTCAAAGGATATCTACGAGTCTCCATTGAGCCGATTTTGATTAGCCAGAAAGAAACCAGTGAATCTGATGCTCCTCTTAAGGGGGTCAGACAAATGGCTAGACTCAACTTCAGAAAGGAAGATTTTTTGAAAAGAAATGGACAGAAGAAAACCATTACGAGTGGAACTAAATCTAGTTTAAACTCGGAGGGATATGCCTCTTCAGAAAACGGTAATTTTGATTTTTTTAGCTTTTTACCAGCTTTTTAAATTTTTAAATATTACATAGCTCCAGCTAACTAAGTTAGGACAAAAATCGAGATTAAAAACGACTAGCTTTTTTCAGAATCAACAGTAGAAGAGCTGGAGGTAGAGTTCCCGAAACACATAGTCAAAGGCAAGGAGTTCTCATTTCGAGTGGTGGTCATTGAGGCCTTTAATGTGCCACTGCAGTACACTGATGTGTTCTGTCAGTTCAAGTATTACTTTTCTCATGTTGCTTACTTATAAATTCTGAAAAAAGAATTTTCAGTTTCCTGCATCGACATGACGAGGCGTTCTCAACTGAACCAATCAGGAGTTGTGCTCAAACCAAGTTACTCCCCTTCAACCACGTTCAAGAGTTGAAAACAACAGCCAACCCTGCATTTGTGCACTACTTACAGCATTTCCCTCTTATATTCGAAATTTTCGGTCATTTGAATAAAACAAATGGAGGTGGTGCTGCCTTCTCAGCTATTGATGAAACTGAGACGTAATTTTACTAGACTAGAATTGCAAACAATCTTACATAAAAGTATTTAGCAAGAAAATGCCTAAGAAATTGTGCTTCCAACAACCTTCGTTGGTTATCTCCACACCAGTCAAAAGCAAGAGAGTTGGACAGGCACATGTGCAGGAACAGGCGAAGTGGGTTGCACATATAATTTGCTAAAACACGGCTCCAAAGGCCATATAAAAACCTGACATCCATCGGAACTACTGCCGAATGTGGACCCCAAAATTCTACCTTTTTTTATTTGTCTTAAATTACTGAAAATTACAAAAAGTTTTTGTTCTTTTGCATTTGTAGTTGTTCATTTATAGGATGGAAGATCTCAAAGGACTCAATTTACGTACTCTCTTTAAATTTCTTGACTCATAGGTATTTGTGTAGGGTATTTCTGAGCTATTTGTATCTGTTAATGGCGAAATTAATGTGCGCCAAGTTTTCGACTGTGAATGGGATTATTTTATACAAGGGACCACAGGCGCCTATCGGCGCCTCTATAGTATTTCGAAATTTCAATGAGGGGCTATGACTTCATTCATAAAAAATAGGTATATCCCCTATTAGAACTCATTTTTTTCGCCTGTTCTTTTTTTTAAAACGAAAGCTGACATTCTGGGGAACACGATGGTATTAGCGACAAAAGTGATTTCGCTATCTACGACCCGTTCTGGCCTCCGAAGTAAAAAAGGGTTACCCACCCACCCACACATGCCAAATACTATATAAGATTTGATGAATAAATAAACAATTTTGTCTAAACTTTTGTATTTTGCAGTGCTTTCAGTAATTTAAGACAAATAAAAAAAAGTAGAATTTCGGGGTCTACATTCGACAGTAGTTCCCATCCCTCAGATAAAATTACAGCTTTTCAAGTTGTGCCATTTGTTGTTGTAACGGTTGGTACATCAGTGTCTTGATCAAAAACGAAATTTAGCGTAAACCAAATCCGAGCCAAATATGATGTGCTTGCCTGGTTTGAGATCTGTGAGTTGGCCAGCACTGGTGAATATGTGCCAGCTATTGTAGACCATGCCAATGGTTTGCCTACCCATGGCGTTTTTCTTCTGCACCAAGGTATCCAACGAAGAATCAAGATCACTGTTTGTCATGAAAAAGGTGAGATTTAGTTGAGTGGAGACAAAACTTTAGTTTTTTTTTACTTTAGGAGAGGTTCATTGGAAGGACTGCCAAGAACTAGTGATTGGGCGCATAAGAACAACACCTGAATGGTGTGGCGAGGACAGCGAAGTGTTGAGTCTTGGCCTTTTTCCTGGCACTTATTTGGAGTTCTCCATGGATGACAGGTATTTGCTGTTGATGAATTCGTTAAATATCACTCTATGGCCTGTTCTCCCTAAAAAATCAACCTGTTCATTTAAAGTCGCGTTTTGGACACTGTTTTTGACAAACTTTTTCAAACTTTTATTGTGCTAGCTACTCCTAAAAACTATTTACTCGTTACTACAATCAGTAAGGCTTTGCACACAATGGTGGACTGTAAATTCAACAATCCTCACTCGGAAATGCCCATAACTTTTTTTTTTAATTTAAAAAAAATTATTTAAAACACGCCGTGATCAACTCTAGTTTCTAATGGCGTATCATTTGTTGCAATATCATTGCAAAATGTAGCACAAAAGGTAAAAATATGAATCAAATTATTTTTCCGACTTGCTTCATACTTCAACGTTCAACGCAATGATTTTGCCGCAAATGATACGCCGCGAGGAACTAGAGTCGCAGGACTACCTGATAGTGTGAAAATTTTGAAAAAATTGTTTAGATATCTGGCACTATTCAACTTTTCTCTCTAAATCTGAAAGAGACGGCACTTTTCAGTCAAAAGACGGCATTTTTCAGTTTCGACCTTAGAAAAACACCGAGAAATATTCGTTTGTAATGTTAGGAGCAAAAAAAAGCAAAAAACCCCCGACAAAATTCCGTTCCCGCATGGGGTCCGACACTTTTTTTCAGACTGTTTTTGAAATTTTTCTTCAGTTCTGGTTAGCAAAAATAGTAAGAATTTTGATTTTACCAATAGTTTTCAAAATACTTAATGATTTGGCAGGAGTATACCGTTTGGGTGTGAGCTAAAAATGCCGCTAAAGTGCTTGGTCATTGGTTCTTTATTCATTTTTGATCAAGAGTCGGCGGTGCTAAGAAGCAGATATATCTTACACACAAAAGGGTATATGTTGTTGTAATATATGGTATATGTTGCCAAGAGTTGGCCGCTTACGCGGTCAAGAGAAAGCACACTCGACATTGCAAGATATTAAGGAAAAAGGTATATTTTCGCCTTTAACTTACTAACTTTTCTATATACAAAATATATACAATTACTAACCAATACATAGTTTATTATTCAATATAAAGAAGAAGCTCTTTTTTCAAAGCTCCAGTGACCAAAACGGGGTAAAATACCAAAAAATGATCAAAAGCTATAAGGAGGACTAAGGCGAAAATGACCAAAAACCACTGGGGGACAAAGGTAAACCAAAAAAAATTTTTTCGAAAAATTGCCTTCACACACTTATAAACATGTTTTTCAAACGTTTCAGATCGAATTACGTTGAAAAAAGCACTTTAGAGCAGTGTTTCCATGATGTCGTTTTTTTGCGCATGATATGATAGTGATATGATATGGTTGAAAAAATTTTCGCATGATATGATAATGATATGATATGGCCGAGAAATTTTTCGCATGACATGATAGCGATATGATATGGTTGAAAAATTTTTCTGCGTGATATGATAATGATATGATATGGCCGGGGGAATTTTTCGCGTGATATGATAGTGATATGATGTTGTCTCGAAAGTTTTCGTATGATATGATAGTGATGTGATATCATTAAATAATTTTCCAGGTGATATGATAGTGATATCGGTAAAAAAATTAGTGTCGAGTATTAGACTACAAAAATATGAGCAACCAATGAGACACTGCAGGCAGACAAATAAATGGGATGAGCAAAGTTTATTCCAACCAAACAAGGATCTTAGGAACTATTATAAATATGGGAATTAAGATAACAAAACAACTGTGAGTTCAAGAGCTTGTGGCCTGTCCTATTCCTCTGCTTGCTCACCGCTGGAGATCCCATGGAATAGACGCGCTCAATTGACGCTGCCGAAGCCGGTGTAACGAGCACCTCGATGGCCAATGAAGCAATTTCCTTCCATTCCTAAATGCTTGTTTCCAACTTTTTTGCAGCAAAGAATAACGAAATTACCGTCTCCTTCAAAGTGAACCAAAATTGTAAAGAATTGATCGGAGCCTCTAGAGAACACTTCGCACTGAGAATGTATGTGACGCACTCATTGATCTTCACAACCATCGGAGAGGGAGGATTTGAACGGCGATTGTTGTTTTGATTTTGCATGTTGGCCAGTAGCTCAAAGATTCCCGGCGCCACGCCTGGCACGACCTCCGGCACTACAGCTTCGCTTTGAAAAAGCGGAGGATTGGGAGAATGGTCCACCGCTTTTGGAAGCTAAGGAAGGAAGAATTGAAATTCGTTACTAAAACTTTTTGAATATAATTGCTCACTATTCCAAACAAATATCCCTTGGCGCGTTCACACTCAACCGATGATAACATCTTCGCGGTATTGGGGTCAAGTAGAGCGCTCACAAGAAACACCGGATCGTACGGAATGCAATCTTGATCCAGTTGGTGATTGAAGCATCGGCGAACTTCCTTCTCCAGTTCATGAGCTAAGTTGAAGATGGAAGACTTTCCATGATCCTGAAATTAATTGCATCAACAATGCCTTCTCGTTAGCTCTCATTTCTTCTCTCACCTGATGATATCTAAGTCCAATGAGTAGGGCATTGATGAATCCATAAGCTCTTGAAATTGTGACCTCCTTCTCCGATTGCATTAGGCGCAACAGCTCATCGAAGGGCTTCAGAACAGGTTGAGCGGCGATTAACGTTTGGATCTCCTCATTTGAAGGCAACGTCCACTCCTTTTCAGCAGCAATAGGACGAATGTGCTCGAGAAGATCGAGAAAACGACTGACGACCTGGAAAATAATCTCGAGTAAATATAGCAAGCGATAAGACAAGAATCAGTTTACCTGAATCCAGTATCCCCAGCGAATGTTAGAAGGTGATAGAAGACTTCCGCCAGAAAGGGACTTCAATTTCTGTGTGGCGTCGGCAGAATGTTTGAATCTACGAATCAACTGACTCATTGACTCCCATCCAGGCATGCTCTTCAACACTTTGCATCCACCAAACAGGGCAGTAGATAGACGATGACAGAAGCATGGAATACGTCGAGGAAATTCGACTCTGAAAGTCACAAGCGATAAGTATTAAGCAAGAGCGTATTCGATAAAAAATGACTTACAGCCATTGCTCGAAGTCCACAGCTTGTGCAGCCTTCTCTGTCACCTTGTCCAGTGGGATATCTTCATCAGAGAAGACATCGGAATTTTCGATCGGTAGCGTTACGAGAACTGAAACGCTTGGAATAATTGAAACAACTGGCTACTAAAGCACTTACGTTGTGAGGAAGAATTCTTGAAGGCGCTGATCATGTTTGAGCCATTGTCCGTCACATACTTGAAGATCGAGTCTTGAGTAATTCCAAAAGACTCTAGAAGCTTCTTTACTTCACCCTGAATAAATTTACTTTTCGAAGTTGGGTGAATAATAAAAAGATATTATCACTCACCTTGACCAACTCTGCGCTGTGCTTTCCAACGATGTTGACGAGACCTAGAAACAATCGCTGTATCTTGCCAGACTCATCGATGCTTGAGGATGTCACGCCTAAGTAGGAATTCCTCATGCCCGGAGTTGTCCAAATATCCAAAATGATTGCTATACGCAGTTTTGTAGACTTCAACGCCTTGTGTATTTTCTTCTTAACCTGCTCTTCGCGATTGTATAGAATCGATGTTAGCCCTCCGTGACTTGTTGGAATCTGAAAAAATATTTTCATTGGAATCTGGATGTGAAGATAGGCTAATATACCTGATATTTCCCGCCAGAGAGCACATCCACAAGCTTCTTCATATTGGAATTGAGGAAAAGGTTGATGGATGCGTGAGGAATTGCCAGTACTCCAGCCAATGCATCGGTGCACTCCTTGTCGCTAAAACAAAAATTAGTTTTCTTCGTGAATATAACCATAGTTACACTCACCGGTTCGAACCTGGGGCATAGATTGATGGGGCGAATGTGAATGGAGCTTCTGAAACTTTTCTCTTCTTTGATGGAACCACCGCTGGCTTCGAGTCCTTGTACTTCTGCACCATATCATCCACCTGTGGAAGTAATGGAGAGTGAAAGCTCTGAAATTGCGGGAAATTAATTTTTAAGAATGAATTGATTTGATTTATTTCTAACCTGGAAATGATTGTAAATGACGGTCACAGTCGAGGGTGAAGAAACTATCGATGGGCAATAGCGGCATTTAATCCATTCCTTCTCTTCTGGGTCATCTTTTCTCTTGCCAATTAGTACGAGTTCCCAAATTGGATTGTCCTTGATGATGGAGGAGAGTTTAACCAGAATAATCTTTGCCTTCTTGTAGCGTCCTGACACCTCACCGTCCGGAATTGGAGGAATGTCCATTGCGCCTGATGATAAAATTCTAAATTTCGCTGAGAAAGAGGGTGAGTTGAAGGGTGTGTTTCAAGATGGAAGATATTGTGCGACTGGTAGTGGCGGGAGTTTGAGTAAGAACTAGTTTGCTGTTGTATTTTGTGGTTCACATCCAAACAGAGAAACGGATTGAAATTTCCGGTTGATATGATAATGATATGATATTGACGGGAATTTTTTTCGAGTGATATGATAATGATATGATGTTGACGGGAATTTTTTTCGAGTGATATGATAATGATATGATATTGACGGGAATTTTTTCGCGTGATGTGATAATGATATGATATTGACGGGAATTTTTTTCGAGTGATATGATAATGATATGATATCGGTTGGGAAAATTTCAGCTGATGTGATATTGATATCACTATCATATCACTATCATATCATTATTTTATCATAAATAGTGATATCATGGAAACACTGCTTTAGAGGCACTTTTAGCTTACACCCAAACGGTATATTTTAGACAATGATTTGGCTAAACAGAAAGTGTTGCACTAAACAAAAGGGGACGCAACCAACTCTCCAACGCAGAACTTGCTATTGCGAAACCCAAAATTTGTAAAAAAGATTTAAAAACGTTTTAAGGTGGGTTTTTCAATGGCAAGTTCTGCGTGGGCGAGTCTTCCGATAGCCAGTTTCTTCATTAGCGAGTTTTGACGAATCGATTGCGTCGCAAAAAAAGTATCGGAAATTGTCCATTATGAAACCTATCCGGGGAATTTCCAAGTCAGATGGGTTAATTTCGTTTTGATCTATTGAGTTGCTCCATAAGTTCGTGGGTATTTATACGTAACAGACCATATTTATGAGTGGGTTGCAAAATTTTTCATAAATCAGAATTGGCACTTAATTAATTGCTGGGTTTGAAAATCGAAATTTTGAAATTGTGCGACTACACAATTTATGATTTGAAACCCATCGGTTAATTAATAAAGAATACAGAGAAAATTAATAAACGATTATTAATTAACCGATGGGTTTCAAATCGTAAATTGTGTAGTCACACAATTTCAAAATTTCGATTTTCAAACCCAGCAATTAATTAAGTGCCAATTCTCATTTATCAAAAAATTTTGCAACCCATACATAAATATGGTCTGTTACGTATGATAACTCATGAACTTAAGCGTGGTTTTCGATCCAATACCTTTATTTTTCAGAATTTTCTTCCAATTTGAGGCAGCGTGGGACAGTTCATTGCACAATTCTCTGCTGCTCAACAAAGTATCTAACTATGGAGAGCAAGTGTATTTGACCCTATCAGCCTACATGGAAATAGAAGGAATTCAGCACTCTGCCGTGTTCACGAAAGACCTCTCGCTTCTCATCTACGCCAGAGATTCCAAGATCTCAGCTGCATCCAGGTGTGCAACCCTCTTATTGGAGCGCCAAATGTTTTGGCCCTCCGCAAAAGCATCACGCACTGCTCCTTGCAGCAGCAGGGATAGACAATCTCTGGGACAGTGGGTTTTACCCTGCTTCAAAGAAAATATAGTCCACTTATTAAATAGACTGCTTAGGGATTACAACTTAAAAAATTTGGTAAATGGTTCCTACGGTTTCAAATATTTTTAGTTGTAAACCCTCAGAAACCTCCGAATCTTTATGACCCCTGTAGATAGAGCCCAACTTTCAGACACCAAAACATTTCACACATATTTATATTTGTTTTACAGGTTCTGTCGGTCATTAATCGGAGGCATATCCAAAAGTCCTGAGATGAACCGAGTGCCTGGAGTTTACTTGTTGACCATGAAAGAGCCTACAGATTCAGGTAACACTATTTTTCTAATAGCATCAGCTTACTGCAGATAGTTGTTCAGGCAGTCCAGGTTGGCACTGACCATTTGAAAAATTATTGTAAAATAGATAAATTAAAAAAATCAAAAGATAACATGAATACATTGAGTAATTAAAAAAAAACATTTTGTAGGTGCTCTGCGGAGACAACGAAGAGTACTCGACACTTCGTCCAACTATGTTCGTGGTGAAGAGAACCTGGGATTGTGGCGTCCAAGAGGTGACTCCCTCATCTTTGAGCACCAATGGGAACTGGAGAAGTTAGCCAAGCTGCAGCAGGTAGGAACTTTATGAAGCAAAAGGTCACGCGCTCACAAAGCGTAGACCAATGATTTATCATAATAATGCAGATTATATTGGTAATAATAATTATGTTGAAAGTTATTAAGTTCCTATAATAAGTTACCAGTCTTGCCAACGCCTGGTTTTTAGTTGACGCATTTTTTAATTTTTCGTAAATCATGTTTAAATGACTCCTAAGTAATTTTTATGTGCTTAAAATTATGAGAAAGTTATTTTGTGACACTTTTCCACATAAAAATCAATTTTTTCAAAAAAAAAATTTTTGACCGAAATGTGAATTTTTGCATTGAGGGAGCGAAGGTAAATCACCTTGTATCAAGGTGTTCTACCCTGTTTTGGTCACTGGAGCTGGGCAAAAAGAGCCACTATGTGAATTTTTCATCAAGAGTCTTGCTCGGAATTATTTCTAAGGTAAGTGAGTGCGCGCATCTCTAATTCTCAAGTTCCCTGCGCCCCCTTCGGGTGCGCAGGGGGCTTGGTTGCTTGGGGTTGAGATGCGCACACCCACATACCTTAGACACAAATCACTCGAAAGTGACTCTGGATGCATGAAAAAAGCATGCATACCAGAGTTTATTTATGCGGTAGGCCCCAGTTAACAAAACTATGTTCAAATTCCATCCATAAGAAAGAATATGGAACCACCAGAAGCAAACTTGTTAGCTATATCGAAGAATGCCTGTGGCGACGTTACTTCCAAGGGAACAATGTCTTCTATCACTTTTGGCATCAAATCAGTGTGTACAAAGACTATAAGTGCGAATAGAGCTGTTTTGTCACCTGTTGTTAAATAAAAAGTCTTTTTCATCGAAATTCATTTGTTGCTTTGACGTTTTTAAGGTGGTTCACCTTGGTCCTTCAAGGCAAAAGTCGATTTTGGTCAAAAAAATTTATTCAAAAAAAACGACTTTTTATATGAAAAAGTGTCGGAAAACAGCTTTTTATCGTTTTTAGTGTATAAAAATCACTTAGGAGACGTTTAAACATGATTTACGAAAAATTAAAAAATGGGCCCCCTCTCCAAACTAAATAAGTGCCATTAATGCTACTTTCGCATAAAAAAACAACATAACTTTTGGTGTATTTCCACCGGTTGAACAACCAAGCTTTCTTAATTTGCTTTTTCTCGATTGACCCTAGGATGGTAACGTAAAAAATTAAAATTTGTCTGCATTTGGGTGTCCCATATTTGCAATAGTGCGCACTAAAAGGTTAAAGGGAAAAACATCAGTTGTCCACAAACAAACCAAGGAGTTTTTTCGAAAGTAAAAATTAGGGTTGGATATTTTTTAGTTAACCGAAAACGGGGTTTTTTTTGGCAAATAAACCGAAACCGAAAACCGCTTTCAAAAAAAAACCGGGAAAACCGAAAACCGGTTTGAGCAAAATACCGGTTTATTTGCGACAAAAATTAACCGAAAACCGGGTACAGTTCGGTTAACCGACCGAAAATTTTTGAAAAAACCGAAACCGAAAACTCGCTTTGAAAAAAACCGGTTTAAAATAATCATATAAGGACATGTCAATTGACATGCAATCGACTTGTCTATCGACATGTCGATTGAAAATTGTTAAACCTCGAAAAAAAATAATACTCACCCACTCTCGTGGCCTAACTACTCTCCTGGCTCACCTAACCACTCTCCTGGCTTACCTAACTACTCTCCTGGTCCACTTAAATACTCTCCTGGTGCACTTAAATACTCTCCTGGCTCACTTAACTCGTAATCACTCTTATGTCATCCCTACTTGCTTTATTGCCAAATAATAAACAAAAAAAACAGCTTGAAAACAATATAAAAAGAAATTTCCTCTCGAGACAAAAACATTTTAATTCAAAATAAGGCCCAATCTCAAATTCCCTCTAAATGACCACCTCCCTAAAAGAGTCAATATCCCTTATTAAAAGTCCTGATTTCTTGACGATCTTTTTTTAAACAAAATCTGCGATTCAGAACTTTACGAAAATATTTGCAACAGGTCTGTCTAATATACTTAGCTCCGAGATTTTGACTCTCAAACGAAAAAAAAATACAATTTCCTCACTAAAACTCAAAAATTAAAACCAAAGCAAAATTCAAAACTAAAATCCAAAAAAACCATTTGACTCCTCAGATTCCAAGCTTCAATTAAAAAAAAATTGACCAAAAAACCAAACAAAAACACACCGAAAAAATCAAAAAAATCCATTGTCGATAGACAAACAAACAAAACATCTATAATACTATATACAGGGTGTATCAAAATCACGCGGCCACCCAAAAAAAATTTGGCTATGTAGCCTTTTGCCCGATCGATTTCCGATGGTTAGGGCCCAAAATTCGGAAATTGAACGGGCAAAGGGCTACATAGCCAATTTTTTTTGGGTGGCCGCGTAATTTTGATACACCCTGTAGAAGATAAAGGGCACAAAGTGCTCAAAGTTGGCAGATGCGTTACAAGTGACATTACCATCCTAAGCCCTAGGGTTATAATTGAGCACCCACCAAGCCTGATACTATTAATATTTTAGGTAGAACGAGTACGCTTGTTTCTAAGATTGCGGGAGAAACTAAAGTCTCTGAAAACCAACAAGTCCAAACAAGCCAGACCTTCAGACGCTATAAAAACACCAGTATCCCCCACCAAGCCTCAATTCCCTATCCCCACAGTGCTCAAGCTGAATGATGAGGACAAGAAGGTGGCAGAAAGAGTGCTGCATCTGATGACTTTGAAGATTCCAGTCAACAAAGAGCCACCTACAGGCAAGAAAGTGGACAGCAATGACAGCTCCCTAAGCAATAGTGTCACTAGTCCATTGACAGAAAAGTGGGTTCTACAAATTGACTTGGATACAAAATTTGGAGTTTTTAGTTGTGGAAGGATTGTGAAGTGTTCGCCATCCACTGACATGTTATGCAGAAGTAAGTCTCGCAGTGAACAGGACTTGACCAGCAGTTCTCTGTGCACCAACAGTCTGATTGTAAATGATGGAGGCATGAAAAGGTCTGTGAGTGGCAGTCAACTAGGCAAAATAGCTCCTCCTGTTCCTGAGGTATACAGTTTTTATAATTAAAGCTACAGTCGACTCTCTATAAACCGTCAGCTCCTTAAGTTCGTTCCCACCTTTGGGTTTTTAAACGCAACTTTTAAAATTTTTTCTTCAGTTCTGATTCGTCAGTCTAGTCTACAAATTGTAAAGAACACGATTTTGCCGGTCGTTTCACAAAAAGTCAAAATTTTCGCCATTTAGACCCGCGCCAGTCTAAATAAACAACAGCTTTGTTGTAAATGACAACAGTTTTGCCGAAAAGATGCGTGCCTCTCGATTTAGTGTAGCCTTCTTTTTAAAATAAAGCTTATAAAGACTAAGCTGTTGTTCGAACCGTAGGTGGGAACAAATTTTTGGGGTTACACTAAATCCAGAGTGGACTGTTCAAATTTTGTTCAAAATTTTTTAAATTAAAAATCTGTAAAGACCTAAAGTTATTCTATTTCGGAGGCTTTCAACCAAAGAAAAGATTATCGCAAATTTTTTTTATTTAAGTAAGATTAAAAGCCAAATTAAAAATTGGGAAATTCCTGTTACACCCTGCAGTTCCACGTTTGCAGGTAACTGAGGAAAGAGTGGGTGTAGTAGTCTCAAAGAAGGGTTATATGAACTTTTTGGAAGAGAAGACGCAAGGCTGGATAAAGAGATGGGTGGTGGTGCGCCGACCTTACATTCTCCTCTACAGAGATGACAAAGACCTGGTCATCAGAAGCATAATTAATTTGGCTAATGCTAGGATCGAGTATTCAGAAGACCAACAAGCCATGTTGAAAGTGCCCAACACATTCTCTGTGTGCACCAACCATCGAGGATTCCTGATGCAAACACTTCCTGAAGATGATGTGAGTGTCTGATCCAATGTTTGACAAATTCAAATTAATCCCTTTTTTGCAGATATTTGACTGGCTATATGCCATTAATCCACTGCTGGCTGGCCAGATCAGATGTAGTCGACAACAGGGACCTAGTATGCTGATACCAAGCACGATTATCAATTCACAAAATTGAAAAAGATAAAGTGTTTCACGAGAGACTGTTTCTATGTGAAAGAATAAAATAAATGTTTGACATCACCTTTGGCTATGGTCACACTTATTGGTATTGGTCGCGGTCGATTTTTTTTTAACTTCTTTTGTGAACACAGATGATTTTTTTAGTATTGTTTTCATAAATGTGACCAGGGATTTTATTTTTGATTTCTGCCATGCCTCGTCCGTTCATCTTTCACCAACATTCTTTTGCTTTCTTAGACCTCCGATAAGGCCATGGCTGTGTTCTGCCAAGATTGTCATGTCGCGAGCAGCCACAGTGAACCGCTCATGAATTAGAAAATGGCGAATAAAGGAAAATTTTGATACCACTCTCTTTGGACCCGCTAGGAATCGCATTATTAATAGGTCACCAAACACACAAATCTCACAAAAAAGCATAACACCATTATTTGCTACAAGCCGAACAGGCGCCTTAACAGGCGCCAAAATAAACTAAAAATGAAAAAAAAATTTGGGGTCACAGGTTCGAAGACCCCCTTGAGCATACCTGGTTTTTCCCACTTTTCTGGCAAAACTCAAAATTTTAAGCATCACATGTCAATTCTGATAGCATTAGCGTTCTCAGCGACCCCGATTTACCCTTAGATATGATGAGAACAAAATATAATACAATCGGGAAGTGGGTTAAAAAGCGTGGCACGAAAAAAAAGCGTGACATGCCGACAAAAATACTATATGTAGATGGCCTCTCTCACAATGCAATTTCAATCCACAACCTTGGCGAAGTGTTTTTAGCTTTTTTCAGCCAGATAACTTCAATTTTTCTTGGCAATTTTGGTGTCATATTGAAGTTGAGATTCAGGACTTTCGTTTCACACCAAGCTTGCAGGGGACGGATATAAAAAATATGAATAAAACTCGTTAATCTTCCACATAATCCTCAACCTGATCATCAATCCTCAATCTTGAGGATCAGGTTGAGGGTAAACGCACTTTTATCAACAATTTTTATTTTCGCTCTATGCAAATTTGGTGTCAAATGAAAGTCCTAAATCTCAGCTTCAATATGGCACCAAATTTGCAAAAAAAAATATTAGAACTATTTTGCTGAAAAATTCAAAAAGCACTTCGCCAATGTTGAGGATTGAGGATGCACTGTAAAACAGGCCTATCTTCTCGGCAAATCAAATCGAAGTTTCAAAACAAAATCGTTCCGGCTGACAAGGGAGGGACCCTGACTGTGACCTGGGAGAACTTTGATGAATTTTTTTTCTGCGTATTCTTGTAGAGCCCAAGTTCTTGAGAAATCTGGCTCCCCAGCTCTGAAGGCCCACAAAAAGCAGTACAAGGGTCACTCGAAATTCTAAAAACACCTCGATACGCATATCATGGTTTTTTATAACTGACCCATAGACCATGGGTCATTTCTAAAAATTTTGTTGACTTTCATAGGTGGGGAGCCGAATTCACATGGGATTTGGGCACGCTCTACAAGAATACACGCATAAAAAAATTTCATCGAAAAATTTCCAAGTCACAGTCAGGGTTCCTCCCTTGTGAGTTAATCGACTACTACTAACTACCTTAGTTAACGCCTTTCCGAAAAACTTTGCATGACAAATGTGTCTTGTAGCGAAATGCCTGCATACTAGTTGTTTTAAAAAATGTTTTGTGCAAAGTTTGGAAAATATTCATCTTCTATTTTAGGACCAATCTATAAACTGTTTGAATGTTTTTGATTTGAAACTTGACAATTATGAATAAATTGCCACGTCTAGTCATTTTGGGCACAGGCTGGTCCAGCTATTCGGTGCTAAGATGTGTGAAGACCAGTCTTTACCAAGTAATTGTGCTCAGTCCTAGGAATCATTTTTTGTTTACTCCATTGTTAGCAAGCACAACAGTGGGCACATTAGAGTTTAGGTAATGTGTTTCTGTAATTAAAAAAATATAAACTAGCGATGTTATTGAATTCTTAACGGGTAACTGAATATGAATTATTAATTTCTCCGAGCAAAGAATTTTAGAGGAAATTTTAGGCGCTCGAGTTCTAAAATATTTTGCTACTAAATCGATTCGTAAAAGTTTACCTTTTAGCCCATGACGCCCTTATGTCTCAGTTTTTTTTTCTAAAAAGCTATAGTGGGGGAGTTAGACAGCGTTTCTGACTTACAAGAAATGGACTCTGACATTGACCTGGGGAAATTTCGATGAAATTTTTTGTCGTGCATTCTTGTAGAGCCTGCCCAAGTTTCTTGTGAATTTAGCTCCCCAGCCACAAGCATATTGGCAATTGGCAATTGGCAATTTTGACAAATTTTTTAGACCTTTTTCGGGTCAGAAAATGCCCAAAAACACTTTATTATATAAAAATTATTGCGCATAAAAATTAATTAAGAGTGGTTAAATCTCGATTTTGAAAAAAAATTGATGGGGGGTTTATTCGCTAGTAGGGTCAAACTTTGATTTACAGAAACTCTGGTTCTGGTTTGTGTCTAAGGTATGTGTGTGCGCATTTCAGCTCAAAAGCCTCAATTCAAAAGGGGCTATGAAGCTTGAAAGTTAGACATGCGTGCATAGGTTTACCTTAGGTTTACCTTTTTATAAGAATTCAAGACTTTAGAAACTCTGTTTTGCAAAGTCTTTATGAGAAAAACATTGTAGGAGGCCTATAATTGAGTTGCCATAAAGTCATAAATTCTATAGGCTCAAATTGAATTGCTCTAAAAAATCTGAATTTCACCAGCAGATAATATGTGTGTATAATTTTCTCTTTGGGATTATTTAGAAAAAAATTCACTGGAATTGCTTAAATTAACCAATGATTTGACAAATCCTTTTTTACAGATTTTTTTACCAAGATTGTTCTAACGTAGTCAGACTTAAAAAAAGCCAGCTGAGTGTTTTTTAGACAAAATTTGGACCTAAGACCTCTCAGATATGTTTGTGTGTCGACTCCAACTCTAGGGCTATGTAAAAAATATAGCAAGTCGAACTCCACTTAAAAAAAATCTGTTGACAATTATTTAATTAATTACTCTAAATCTAGGTAGCCTTTTGAAAAAATAGAATGAAAATATTTAAAAAGCAATATTGGCTGCAAAAACTTGTGATTGAGACTCTGAAAAATAATTTATACCTGACCACTTTTTACTGAAAACTGTATAGAAACTGCAAAATAACAAATTAATTCACGTTTTTTTAATTACTTTTTTTGCTTCTGTATTTTTTTTGATAAAAAGGAAAATGGTGTGGAAAACAAATAATTTCCGTCCACTGATATTTTTACTTACAAAAAGAGAGAAAAAAGAAAATAAACAAAAACAACAACAAACTCTCTCCCAAGTTGACCGTTTGCAGCACTTTTCTTGGAGGAATAATTTAGGGAATGTAGTGCACTCTTCACGTGCAATATTCATGCACGGCAGACCATTTGCTTTATCTATAAAAAGTAAAGACATATTAGGACCAACCCTCCCATTGTCTAGCGGCTAGATCAATGAACTAAGTTCAGTGAACTTTCCCAAAAGTAGTCTTATTTGGGTGTTTCGGGTCAGTAAGCTGGCATCTTCTTAACTACAAAATGGCTAGACAGCAGCGACTTCTAGTTTTAGGCATTGGCTGGGCTAATTATTCTTTGACTAGGAGCATTGACACTAAATTGTACAAAGTAATGGTTGCTACACCTAGAAACCACTTTTTATTTACACCTTTATTAGCCAGTACTACTGTCGGCACACTTGAATTTAGGTAGGAAATGAGAAAATCTAAAGAACAGGGTGGACTTCTTTGTAGAGCCATTACTTTTCTTATAAACTTTTTTTTTAATGTTTTCACAAATCCACCAAGTTTTTCACAGGAATTTTTCGATATATGATGTAAAAACACGATTTTTGCTTGCTCCCCTTATGGTTTAGGTCCTGGTCGATGAGTGGCCTCTCGATAGCAAGGCCCAAACCACAGGGGAGACTAAGCATAAATCGTGTTTTTTGCATCATATACCTGAGAAAGTCTTATGAAAAACTGAGTGGATCAATAAAAACAGTTTTCAAATGTGCATTCTTATGCAAATAGAAAAGTTATGGCTCTTAAAGGACCATGGTTTTTGGACGTAGCGACGTGTGCAAAATTTGAATTGGGGGACAGTTCTCTTTGGTGTAGAAACATACTCTTTTGAATGATTTCAAACTACTCAAAAGAGTAAAGTTAGAGACGAAAGAGAACTGTCCCCCGCCAATTCAAATTTTGCACACGTCGCTGCGGCCAAAAACCATGGTCCTTTAAAAAGAGTCCGCATTTCTTGGGACACCGAAGACAAACAATTTTTAAGAATAGCAAAAATATGAGTATGAACTAAATCAAGAAATGATGTAAGTATTTCAGATCAATTATCGAGCCCATAAGAAACTTTGTGTTTGAACATGCCAATGACCTTCACCTTTCCTCAGCCACTTCTGTGGACTTTGCCAAACAGATAGTTATGTGTCAGTCATCATTATCACCCGACATCCAATATCCAGTGGAATATGACAAACTTGTGATTGGCGTGGGTGCTTTGCCTAGTACTTTTGGAGTGCCTGGAGTCCACGAGCACTGCTTTTTCCTCAAAGTTTGTCTTTCACAAATTTTGCAAATATTAAAAAATACTTTTCAAGGAAATAACTGATGCTCGAGCCATACGATCTCGCCTCCTGGACAACTTTGAGAAGAGTCTAGAGCCTTCTATTAGTGAAACTGAGAGAAGCAGACTCAAACATGTCGTAATTGTGGGTGGAGGACCTACTGGAGTGGAGTTTGGCGCGGAGTTGTACGACTTTTGCAAGGATGTTAGTTGATAAAATATTAGTAATCCTTGCTGAAAATACTAAATGTGTATTCAAGGACCTGTCTAGACTCTACAAAGACTTTGGAGCTCCGGTCAAGGTGACCTTGATTGAGAGCAGGAAGATTCTCGGCAGTTTTGACCAAAGACTTCAAGCTTATGCGGAAAAGAAGCTGAAGCAAAGGGAAAACTTCACTATGGTCAAAGCCTTTGTAACAGGTGCGGTTTTGGAAAATTTAGTAAACAATGTCATAAAATCATACTGATATTTTTGAAAATTAAATTAGAAATAAATTGCCCATCTCAAGTTTCTGTTTTAATACCGGACTAGGGGAGCCTTGGCTCCACCACAATCTTTATTCAACACACAACAAGACACAAACACAAGACCTACGTAAGACATTACATTTAGACTCTACTTGTCAGTATTCTGGAAGCTTCTTCTTGGTTTGATCCCATCCCCCTTCAGTCCAGTCCAGCTCACTTGAGGCGGTCCACTTGTCTTGATGTTTCTATTAACCTTAGCTCAGTTCGATTGGGAGCGTGCTGCCGGGTCAGAGAGTTCGGCGGAGATCGAGTCACGGATGGCAGGGAGCGGAGCTGAGCTGACCATCATCGTTGGAGCTTCGGCTTCAGCGAGACCAGAGAGCTGCTATTAGGCTTTGGAGTCACCTGTTTGCTTTCGGTCCACTTCGGCTTTCGGTTGCTTCGGCACATCACTTCTTCTGACGGTCTCCTGAAATACCCATCCCTTTCGGTCAACGCAACCCTTCCAACCCAACGTTTCGGCCCCAGACACAACACCAGCTTCAGTACCACGCGCACCCCAGTTTCGGTCACCAGTCACATCCATATTTCGGCCCACAACCATAACACCGTTTCGGTCCACACCCACACCATACAGTTCCTTTTCGGTTCTTCCCATTCGACGCAAGGACACTTCCAGGTTGACCAACCTTTCGGCGTCTTGGGTACTACCAACCAACTTCTTTTCGATAAGAGAGGAAAAGGAACTAACCCCCTTGCCGATTCCTACAGTCGCGATGCTTTACTGAGTTCCAGCTTTCGGTCCAACCCAGCCAGAGCGCTTCTTCGCCTTTCCACGGTTCCATCTTCCTTATTAAGAGAGTCGACGACAATCTTGATTTTTTCAACGAGGGCATTCCACTGAGCGCTGGCCATACCCCCAGCTTCTTGCAGGAACGCTTTCTTCATCCAGATCGCGAGCCCGTTTCGGGGTTCCAAAATTGGCCTCGGCACCTTTTGCTTCGGCATAGGTTCCATTTCCTTTTTTTTTCTTGCATAGTGAATTGACGAATTCAGAGGGCAATTTTTAGGTACAGCTTAAAAACGAGTCAAATGAGTCTTTCGCCGACGGGTCAACATTCTTTCGGTATAAGACAAATCCTGTTTGAAATCATAATACGATTTCAAACATTATTTTCCCCTTTCAACTTTCTCTTTCGGTAACTCCTTTCAAAATAAATCGATGATACGGAGATTTGCTTCCGCAAATCTCCCTCTTTACAAAATTAAAAAATAAATTAATTCAAAAATAAAAATAAAACAAATTTTTGACCATGGTAATCTTTCGCTATGATTTACGGGTCCAAAATAAGAAAAATCAGCTCAGTAAAATTTTTTAACATATTTTATGGAAAAAAAATTAGAATTTTTTTTGAGAACAAGAATTTTGAAAAAGATTTAGCTATTTAAACGTTTCTAGTCATTAAATATTGCAGAAGTGAAACAGGACTGCGTAATTCTCAACGATGGTACCTCAATTTCTTGTGGTCTGGTTGTGTGGAGCACAGGTCTAGCCCCACGTCCATTTGTGCAAGGTTTAGATGTGGAAAAGAACAAACAGGGCCAGATACTCACTGACAATTGCCTCAACATAATATCTGACCCTAGCAAAAACTCTTTTGCAATCGGCGACTGTGGAGACATAATTGACATGCCTTTGCCTTTTACTGCTCAAGTAAGCACTCCAAAAGTGCATACATGCAAACTTATTTGCAAATGAAATTTAGGTAGCCGAAAGGGAGGGAAGGTATCTGGCTGACAGACTAAATTGCCTGGCCAAAGGCAAGGAAGTGAAGCCTTTTCATTTCAAGTCCATGGGAATGCTGGCCTATATTGGAGGATACGAGGGATTGTCAGATCTGCCCGACTTTAAATTAAAAGGTAAGTGATTAAATGGCCAGAAATAAAGTTTTTTTTTTAAATTATAAGGACTTACATGAGCCTAAAAGTGAAAGAGCAGTGTTTTTTTACCGTGGAATTTTCTAGGCTAAGGGAGTTACTTTATTTACTTGAGCTTGCCGAATCTCGGTTTGCCGAATGAATCCCCCCAACCATTTTTGAAGAGTGTTTTGCTTGAGCTAGCAAAATCGCTTGCAAAAAAAACAATGCGACAAATTTTGCTCTTCGTCGCTCGGCAATGCGACAATTCGAATCATTATTGTTTCAAAAAAAAAGTTTAGAATTTAGCAGTCACTATCCAAGCAAATCGGCTACGCTAACCATGATCGTGTAGTCAGAATTTCGGTGTAATGTAAAAAATCATCACCGTTGACCGCAATGATAATTTCTAGATTTTTTGAATCCGCGGGAAACATTTTTAACGCCGAAAATGCATTTAAAAAATTTTTGGATTGAAAATTTTTATATGTGTGTTATTCGATGCAAACCTTTAACTCACGTGAAAAATTATCAGAGAAATGAAAAATTAAATTAAAGCCACTATGGGTAACATGGGACTGGGCGACGAAACTGGAGAATAAGATACAAAAAGACTAGTTATTAAAGTACTAGGAGAGCATTCTGGAGATTCATCTTCCATCAGCATCAGTAGAAGGCACGACTGGAGCGTTTCCAAACTTGGCTTCGGCTGAGGAGAGCAGATGCTGGAGGCGGGACGATTTTCGGATCTTTTCCCATTCACCCGTGGCATGCATCAATAGAGAACCAGCTGAAGACCTCGCTTCGTAGACGGAGTGGGAGCGCGGACTGGAGGAGGACGAAACAATACGGAGGGAATCCCGGCATGCAAGTGCGGACACTTCGGAAGATTTAGTCGTGATTGATCCATCGCTACCTGAAAATACAATAGGGGCCTCTACAGAGGACACCTTCAATTCCGGATCAATTATAGACAATGAATTTGCAATTGGTTCTTGACTGGAGAAATCTATGAGACAAAGGTTGTCATAGTCAACCGGACTCTCTGTAACTGGCAGGTTAGCCACTGCATTGGCGAACTCTGGACCTTGCAACTTATAAGTAGCTATAAGTAAACCCTGAATAGCTGGACTGGAGAAAAGCGACTTATTATCTGAGTGCGCCCTAAAGCTTATAATTTCGTTTTCACTAATCATTGACATCTTAATACAGAAAGCAGCTGCTCAACAAAATCCAAATATAATCTATCTGAATTATTTTTTGACTGGCCATGTCAAACAAATCTGGATGAGACAAATTCAAATTCGAATTTATTTTATGAACTGCATTATTTAGGGTTTTGTTTGAAACCTATTGTCTTAACTGAAAACGCCGTTCGGCAGAACGCAACAATCCTTACAACTAGAAGGGTTTTACTTATTTCGAGACTCAACTATATTTCGAAAAATGTGTTTATTATTGATTTTTATCCAATTTCAGGATTCACTTCATGGTTCCTTTGGCGTTCTGCCTATCTCACCAGATTAGGCAGTTGGCGCTTGAGACTTCAAGTACCTTTAGACTGGTTGAAGACGATGATGTTTGGTCGTGACACATCTAGATTTTAAGAAAGTAGTAGATTTTGTGGCTGTTAAGAGTTTTTGAATATTTTTAAAAAATATGTAATGTTATAAAACTTAAGATCCAGTGAAATAGCAAGTATATACATAGCATTAGTAACTCTACAACCCAGAAGAATCAACAAATTTTGCTCTTGGTCGCTCGGCAATGCAACAATTTGAATCATTATAGTCAATTTTTAATTCAAGACCTATCCAAGCAAATCGGCTACGCTAACCATGATCGTGTAGTCGGAATTTCGGTGTAATGTAAGCAAAAACATATAAACACCGTAGCACTCGAATATTTTAAGTTTCGAGTTTGTTTTTCGAGTTAAAAGTGACTCCATAATTATATTATTTGTGTGTCACTGAGCTGTAAATAGGGCGGTATGTCACAAACACAATACCGTATTTCCTCTAATAAACCGCCCGGGTGGTTTATTTTTCAACCCACTTCTAGGGGGGTGGTTTATTAGAGGGGGGTGGTTTATTGGAGGGGGGCGGATTATTTTTCAACCGTCTGACAGCAAAAATAAAGCAAGCATGCGAAGCAATCGGCATGCACTTTTGAAACTTTATTACACCATTCTACATCCCGACATGTACAACACAGCAACATAACATACACCGCGACAACGCCTACTGAGTATCCAAACCATCCATAATCAATGACGAATCACTCATATACCCATTTTCAACATCCTCATTCGCGTCAATTCCTTCGTTCGCTTGTAGATCGTTGGCGGCACACCGAGCATCATTGAGTAGTGTAGGCTTATGTTTTTTCGATTTGCTCACCTGCTCATCATCGGTTCCAGATCCCTCACTTGCGTAGCTCTCTCGAATTTGCTCCATGAAAATTATTCGCACTGAATCGATAAGGTAACAGTAAATAGGCAAGAACGCAAAGACAAAAACGCAAGAACTAGAACTTGAATGTTTTTGTCATGCGAATGACGTTTTGTCAGCGACAATCGTGTGCAGTCTTGTAAATTTTAAATTTCTTCTACCTGCCTTGGCTCACAAAAAGTCGTTAAACTGACAAAAAAGTTATGCTCTTTTTTGAAAACGCTATCACGATTCAAATTGTTCTTCTTAAAAAATCTGAGATTCAGTAAAATTACAGAAGTTTTTCTATTTTCATCTAAATTTCTCGCCTACTTTGTGGTATTCATTGCTTAAAGGGGGTGGTTTATTAGAGGGGGGCGGTTTATTTTTCAACCTTCCTCTAGGGGTGGTTTATTAGAGGGGTGGTTTATTGGAGGGGGGCGGTTTATTAGAGGAAATACGGTATGCATATTTGCAAAGTTCTTTTCGAACAATAGCATTGCTAAGATATTTTTGATATTCGTGTTCTGTGCAGAGATACAGCCTCTCGAAGTTTCACTTTTTAAAACTTCTTTGTCTAGACACAAAAGCTTAAAAATTGCTGTAACTCTTCATACAGTTAACTTTTTAAGTTCTGTAAATATCACTTTGTGGAGGAGGAATAGGGCTATTTTTGAGTGGTTGTGATCTCAGTCATTTTTGAGTTAGGACAAAAATTTAGGTGAAAGAAGATTGACCTAGATCTTAAAAGTGTGTCCGTTCTCGGGGCTAACATTTTAGAAAATTATGTATACAACAATGACCTGAATTACGCAATCGAAAGATCGAGGATAGCGCTTTCTAATAAGTGATTATTTGCTTAGATATAAAAGCAGGAAAAAATTTTACATGGCACTGAAAAAATGGTAAAAATGGACAATTACGGATACCTGAGGCCGGTCTCCAGCCGTCCGTTATAGAGGGAGTCGACTGTATGCTATTTTTGGCTACAGGCAATAAAATTATAATTGAATTTTGTCCTGCTGTAAATCGAAAATCGAAAAAATACAAAAATCTGATATTTTAAATTTAAATGTTTTTTTGTCTTGAAAGGAATCTAAAATTGACAGTCAACATGAAATTTTAAGGGCAGTTTTATAAGAAAATCGGGTACGCTAAGCACGAATATGGTGTTTTTATAAGTTCTTATCTAGCAAATGAGGTTATATGACGCAATCACATGTAATAAATTTTGAAAAAATGTGTATTTTTCAGTGTCCATAATTTTCTAAAATGTTCAGTCTCACCGCTCATGGAATCGACTCAAGTTCACTCTATGCGTCCGTCACTTTCCTGGTCACCACAACTATGTCACAATTGCTGAGAAGGTCCGTGAAATGCATGCTATTTTCAAAGAGCTTATGCATAAGGGAAATTAACTATTGTATGTCAGGTCAACGAGAAGCTTTTCCCAATCCTGGCCCGGCTGGCACGCAAGTATCTCTCGGCTCCGGCGACAAGTGTGGCGAGTCCTGGTCCTGAAAGTCCTGGAAAACTCAAATCTCCATCTCTAGTTTGAGGGTTAACAGCAGATATCCTTTTTTATTTTTGAATTTTTACACCAAAAATCTTTTTTGGTAGTAGTATACCGTTTGAGTGTGAGCTAAAAATGTCTCTAAAGCACTTTTTTCAACGTAATTTGATCTTAAACGTTCGAAAAACATGTTTTTAACTGTAGGAAAGCCATTTTTCGAAAAAAAATATTGGTTTGTCTTGGTCCCCCTATGGTTTTTGGTCATTTTTTGGTATTTTACCTTTTTGGTCACTGATCATTGGTTCTATAGTCATTTTTGATCAAGAGTCGGCAGTGCTAAGAAGCAGATATATCTGAGAGCGGCCGTAGATTTCTACCTGACTCGTCACAACAAACGCCAATTGGAATTGTCAGCCGAAGAATGGGTTCTGCTAGAGAAAATCGTCCACGTTCTTGAGCCAATGGAAGCAGCCTCAAAGCAGATGTGCAGAGCTGATGAGCCTATCTCGATCCAATTTCCAATTGCCACCGCACTCGTGACTGAAATGGCAGCCATCAGGGCTGCGGAACTTCAAGAAATGCGCAACTCCATCCTTAATCTTCTGGCAGACAAGTTTGATCTGGCAAACAACAAGTAACTCTTTATTTTTGCTAGAAACTACCTGCATTATTCCATTCTTTTATAGAATTTACGCTCTGGCTATGTTCCTGGAACCTCGTTTCAAGGATCGCTTCGCCGTCAACAAAGTCAAGTTCAGCACCAATGTCGCGACTTGGATCCAAGAGGAGTGCGAGAAGAACATCAACGTCTGTGACGCAGGTTTGCTTTTGTACAACTTTTGATTAATTGTGGAATTAACCCTTTTCTTTTAGAAGGCCAATCTCCTCCTCCAAAGCGCTCTCACTCTTTCTTTACCCGGCATGCTGAGATGTTCGTCGATGAAGACGGAGCTAAAAATCAACAAACCAGTAACGCCATGATTGAGATAAAGGCCTACAACAAGCAGCGGTGCATCGACTCGGAGAAGGACCCATTAGACTATTGGAAGGTACGTTTTTTGAATTAAAAACGTTTTCATCTCGTAAATACCCCCAAATAACCCCCCCCCCTGAAGTAACCCGGGTTATTTCAGGGGGGTTACTTCAGGGGAATTATTTGGGGTATATTTTTCAGGGTATTTTTTTGTCTTGAAAGGAAGTCATGTTGTTTCGACATTTTGACCTGTTTTTCGTCTCCTATCCACCTCGAAGGTAGGTAGGTACCTACCGCAACAAGTATCCACCTCCAGTGCTCGATAATTTTGAATTGTAAGAAAAATTCAATCAAACCTTGCTATCCTACCTATAATCACGCGCTGAACGCTGTTTGCCAATACCAAAATACCGAATTCACTAGCCAAAACCTCAGTATCAAGGTAGCGACGTATTCTAGTTGAATACCTCTCTTTACCATGATAAACTTCATATAGTTTAAAGCTTTTGACTATGTTTGCCTATCTAAACCACTATTCTTGGACGCCTCCAACCACTCTGAACCCAACATATACCTCATGAGCTGAGCTCAGCACCCAAGCATAGCACCGATTTTGTGTGCCCGATTCTTCTCCATATGGTTACCCTGCTTGAAGAAAAGGCATGACCCTCAAATACCCCCTCAAATAACCCGAGATATTTTGTCTTGAAGGGAAGTCATGTTATGTCAAAAGTTTGACCTCTCCATCCACCTTGAGGGTAGGTACCCACCAGGGGTACACCGGAAGTTCTGATTTCCGATTCCGATTTCCGATGTTTTTTGGGTTCCGATTTCCGAATTCCGATTTCCGAAAAAATGAACCGAATTTCGGAAATTTCGGAACAACATAGGCTTTTTTGATTTGAATTCTAAAGATGCTTCTTGGCTGCTATTAGGGAGGAAGGACAACTCCTTACAAAACCCAACTCCTTACCCCAACTCTTACATTTTTTGAATCTGTTATTCGATACTTTTGTTCCGATCCAGTTTCTTTTTTATTTATTGAGAGTGGCGTTGAAGGCATTGAAATGCGTTGAGTGCGTACCACGAATTAATCCGAAAATTCTGTAGATTTGACTTGACCCATCTGGAGCCATCTTGACCCATAAAGCTGGGTGAGCCCTTGGCCCGGACATGTCAACTCCCGGGCTTTTTTTTTAAGCAGCGTTTAGCCGTTAGGCTTAGGCTTAGGCCCATATCATTCAAGATTTGATATCATGGCCGATATCATTACTCAAAAATAGTATTTGGAGCAAGACTGTAAGGAGTGTATAAAATGTAAGGAGTTGGGATAAGGAGTTGGGTTTTGTAAGGAGCTAGGGTAAGGAGTTGGGCTTGTAAGGAGTTGACCCTCATCCGCTATTAGTCACTCAATTTTTCTTTTTGTATTATTTGAAGATGCTACATCATAACCTCACTGCTTATAATTTCGAATATGTTTGATGATTGAATTGTTATGAATTCGATTGAAATAAAGTATTTCGTTTCTGTTCCGATTTCCGTTTCCGATTTCCGATGTTTTTTTGGGTTCCGATTTCCGTTCCGATATTTTTCGTGTTCCGGTACATCCCTGGTACCCACCCAACGGGGTGTCCATATCCAGAACCTGAAAATTCTAAATTTTTAGACAAATTAAATAAAACCATTGTATCCTACCCAAAGCGATGCGCTCAACACGGTTTGATAACTGCGAAACAGCGAATTCATCACCCAAAGCTCCGATAATCAGAATAGTCACCTATTCTGGGTGGGCTTTTTTCAGAACTCGAATGTCTGACTGTGTTTAGACATTCCATGCCAGTGTATTCAGTTTCCTTGAACCATTCTATAGGAGGACGCAGGATGAGCTCACCTAAGAGAAGAGTACTCAAGAAGGAGGCACCCAGTATAGGGGATCCTAGGAGGGGAGTACCAAGGTGGTGTTGATTAGATGAGGAATACCCAGGATGTTGGTAACCAAGAATGGGTAACCAAGAGGGTGTACCCAAGAGAAGGGTACCCATGAAGGGGTGCCCAGGTAGGTTTACCCAGGTGGAGGTACCCAGGTGATGGTACCTAGGTGAGAAGCACCTATGTGGGGAGTACAGTCGAGTCGCGATATAGTGATCACCCGATATAGTGATCACTCCCACTATAGTGATTACTTGACTCAGCTTAGATTGGATCGTTTAAAAGGAAATATACTAAAAATAGACCTCTATATAGTGATCACCTCTTTATAGTGATCACTTCAGTGGGTCCGTAGTGTGATCACTATATCGAGACTCAACTGTACCCAGAAGCGGAGTACCAAAGTGGGGAGTACTCAGGATTGTCTACCCAGGAGAGGACCACCCAGGTGGGAGATATGAAAATATGTACTCACTCAAAGTGCGGAGCTACCCTGATAATGAAGTTTTGGGTAGTGAATTCGCTATTTTGGTATTATCAAACCATGTTCAGCACACGATTTTGAGTAGTATACCATGGTTTGATTTAATTTTTCTTACAATTCAAAATTTTCGGGTTCTCGAGGTGGGTAACTACCTTCGAGGTGGATAGGAGACGAAAAACAGGTCAAAATGTCGAAACAACATGACTTCCTTTCAAGACAAAAAATACCCTGAAAAACATACCCCAAATAACCCCCCTGAAGTAACCCCCCTGAAATAACCCGGGTTACTTCAGGGGGGGGGGTGGTTATTTCAGGTGGGTTATTTCAGGGGGTTATTTCAGGGGGTTACTTCAGGGGTCATGTCTTTCATCTCTATTAGCGTTTATTTAGGATAACAGCAAGACGTTCCCAATTCTGGCCATTATTGCTCGTCGATTTCTGTCTGCTGCAGCCACAAGTCGGCCAAGTGAACAGCTCTTTTCCGTGGCCAGGATGTCTATGACTACAGAAGATCCAACCTCAATCCAGAAACAGCCGAAAAACTCATATTTTTGAACAAGAATCTCCCAGTGTTGAAATATACATATTAAATTGATCTCACTTGATGGTATTTTTGCTGAATAAATGTTTGAAAATGTAAATTTTGGTCAATTTTATTTAACTTTTGCAATATATTGCACAGTACATTGCAATCCGAAAATTTTGCAATATATTGCAACACAGCTTTTGTAAATATTGCATATTGCATTGCAAATTGAAAAGCCCAAAAATATTGCATTGCAACAAAAAAGGCAAATCGTCATCACTACTTCACACACTTAAAAACATGTTTTTCAAACGTTTCAGATCGAATTACGTTGAAAAAAAGCACTTTAGAGGCATTTTTAGCTTACACCCAAACGGTATACTTTAGCCTGTTTTATCGTTTAACAATAGCAATAATTACTAGATAAAGTGAACTTTTTTGATACTATTGCACTTTAGTAGTCCAATGGAAGTTTATTAGTACAAAAATGTTCTAGTAGTCCAATCAGAAATTAGTAGTCCAAACCGCACTTTAGTAGTCCAATAAAAATTTGCTAATCCAATGGTGTTTTAGTAAGAAGAAGAAAAAGACGAAGAAGACGCTTACCCAATTGAGCTGCCAATAACAAGCCTGGATGCCCTTAAAGCCATGGGAATTGTTCGCTGCTACACAGAAAAGAACTTTGCCGATCCAGCTATTCTCAAGCACAGTGACGCCCTGGACGAAGTGCTCTACCAACTCCGAACCAAGAAACTAACACAGAAAAAGCTTATTGATTATTTCGTTTGATTGAATGAATGATACTGTCGTTATTTGTCTGAATAAACTGTGAACTTTCGATAATCCGCCACCCCAGTCATGATTTGATACTCTTTTCTCGCTTACCCGCCATCTTGATAACACGCCACCATAAAGCCGGTCCCTAAGGGTGCCGGATTATCGAGAGTAGACTGCAGTAGTAAAGTAACCAGTAATTAGTTTGCAATTTTTTTTTTTATTAGTGACTAAAAAACCGCATACCGTATTTCCTCTAATAGGCCGCCCGGGCGGCTTATTTTTCAATCACCCTCTAGGGGGGCGGCTTATTAGAGGGGGGCGGCTTATTGGAGGGGGGGCGGCTTGTTTTTCAACCAATAGCGCCGCAAAAATTTAAGCCACGTTTTTCGAAAATCGGCGCTGGGTTTATGACAAAGAGATGACCGAAAATGCTGTATTTACGAGAAAGCGATAACAGAAAATGCTGTGCTTACAAACAAACAAATGAAAATATCGATCATTCAAAAAGCATGGAACTAAGTGAACTGGGAACAAGGTGAAGGTAAGGGGGCGGCTTATTAGAGGCGGGCGGCTTATTTTTCAATCATCCCCTAGGGGGGCGGCTTGTTAGAGGGGGGCGGCTTATTGGGAGGGGGCGGCCTGTTAGAGGAAATACGGTAAATGACATTAAATAAATGTTTCATTAATATATTATGCACTTTTTAGCAGCTAGAATTTTCAAAAAGTTTAAATAAAAATACAAAAAATTTACAATGAGTGAAACGCAAAACGACCGTTGCGCAAACGTTTAAAAAAGTGAATTTTTAATTTTACGGTACCTTTGGGGATATTATGTGATTACCGTTCATCCTCTTCTCATCCGATAATTGTCCCCTCCCCTAATAAACGGCCAACCTTAGAGACTAATGTCTCAGCCCAGAATAAATATTTTGCAAATCTTTCTTTTTGCGTGTTTTTAATTACTACGAGCTGTCCCGATTCAACTTTCTAGATTTTGGTTGAGCATCTATTATCTCAAAATCGAACCAAAATTTTTTCGATTTTTAGTAATTGAAAAACAAACGGCCCGGGCTATCGGCTATACGGTATATATTAAATTAAGGCCAAGAAAAAAAAATCGAGATGTACAGGGTGTATCAAAATTACGCGGCCATCCAAAAAAAGTTGGCTATGTAACCCTTTGCCCGGTCGATTTCCGAATTTTGGGCCCTAACCATCGGAAATCTCCAGCTTCACTTAGGATCTTTGCAACATTCATAACTTATGGCTTCCTCCAGAAAGGAGGAAGCCATAAATCAGCCAAGGAATACCTGAAAGAGCCTTCAACGTTGTGTCCCAAGGAATAACAGTTGTTTTTTTACTTTATTTTTGCGTGGTTGTTTCATCTGTCATTCTTTCAGGTTTCACATTCCCGCAGGTCAGAATTTCCTTTTCACTGTTATTTACCAGTTGATTACAGATATTTTACAGGATGCATCATCTTCGCAGACAGCTTGAGAAACACACGCGTGGCTGAGAATAGTTCTGCCGACTCCAAGAAGACTGCAAAAGAAAAGCATTTTGGAAAATAATCTCTTTTATATGTGATTTTCCTGTATATTGGTAATGAATAAATTTTTGCTAGAGTAGCTTACCGCGCATAGAATCCAAAGTGAAGTTGGAGATTTCCGAGGGTTAGGGCCCGAAATTCGTGAATCGACCGGGCATAGGCCTACATAGCCAAAATTTTTTTGGGCGGCCGCGTAATTTTGATACACCCTGTACATTAAGTCAAGTGTTATGGTGAATCAAGCGCTGGCCAATTTTACTCAATCGCTGGCCAAATAAATTAGGTTTAGGTGTACACTAAGTCGAGATATACACTAAATGAGTCTGCGCTAAATCGAGACTTTACTGTAGAATTTATAGGCTCGTCTATCACTCATCGCATAAAAAAGTATTATTATTATGCAAATGAATTACGTGAGTTCAAAATTAGTTGGTGTTTGAGTTTGGCATAAAGTATTTCTTCTTAAAACAACAACCTGGAATCCCCAATTTAATTTTTCGGCAATGCTTCAATTGTGAGCTTCTATGCTATCTATAATTTCTCTACTAGCCTTACAATATGCTTTGCTATGTGTCTAACTCACTGAAACTTTAAAAGACTTTAATTGCTCTCATGTTTTAAGTTTCTCATTTATCCTCTTTTGAATGAAAAAGATTGACACAAAAATTTTTTACAAATTTATTTTTTGCGAGAAAATTCTTTTGTTAAAAAAATATCAACGGATAGAAACAATGAGTCAATTTCTGCGTTATCTTCATCTTCTTTGCCTTGATACGAAATTTATAAGTGAAGTTGAAATTCGATGTAACGAAATCTGAAAGGCTCGCTTTCCCTCAAACTCCGACACTTTTTATACTTCGATTTTTTTTTAAATTTTATCGGTACGTTTTTTAAGGATTCCGATTGTACCGATTCTTTTTCAGCAACTAAAAGAAAAAGTCATTTAAAAAACAAAATTTCGATTTACTGACACACATTTCCGATAAAAGGGTGTTGTTAAATCATGTTTTTGCTTTTTTAGAGGAAAAAGTCTTAAATATTTTAAAAAGCAGTCGATAAAGTCGTAATCCGAGACCAGACTGCCAAAACATAAATGTTAAAGGACTTAAAAAATCTTGGTAAAAAATGTCGGACCCTAGGCGGAACGAACTGTTAGGGTTTTGTTGAATGGAGTTTTGACTGTAGTGCAGCACTGATGACTTGTGTCCTTCATAGTTATCAGTCAAAACAATAGTTCTATGTCATTTATATCATGCTTCATAATTTATTATATATACAAAATATTGTCGAAAAAAAATCATATGCGAAGTATTAGGTTGTCCAATAAGTTTTGAGAAAAAGCACGTGGATTCGCTTTAATTTTCAAAGAGCATCATTTCGCACATTTGACATGACGCACACATTACGTGTCATATACCATTTTGTAGCCCGTTCTCTGTTCTTTTGAATGTCGTATTAACCGGCTCTTTGTTATAAAAAAATTGGACCAAAAATAAAAAAAAAACAAATAATTTCTCAAGTTTGGTAAATTTATGCACATTGTTTGTTTTCCTATTTTTGATCCCAAAGAATTGTTCAATATCACATTTTAAAGAACAGAGAACGGGCTACAAAATGGTATATGACACGTAGAGACATCATTGTCAAATGCGCGAAATGATGCTCTTTGAAAATTAAAGCGAATCCACGTGCTTTTTCTCAAAACTTATTGGACGACCTAATAATATCAATCCATTGACTGGTTATTTTCGATAATTTTATTAAACAAGACTATTGTCATGAAAAACACTCTAGATGGCTCGGAAAGGCTTTACCGATGAACAAAGAGCAATGCTAAGGAAGGCTTTTGAGGAAAATGAATCTTTGGCAGAAAAGGGCAGAAAAACTAAGTTGGCTGCAGAAACAGGTCTAAATGAGTCTCAAGTCAAAGTAATTTTTTAAAATCTTTTTAATACATAAGTGTTATAAATTTTTACAGAATTGGTTTCACGACCACAAAAAGACCAAAAAAGGTAAAACCACTACTGGAAACAACACTTCTTGGGATGCCAACACTGTCAGGTAGCTTTAAAAATAATAAGTTACGGTCAGTTTTGGCTGTGTACCTGGTTCTTTTTAAATCACAGAATCGATTATGGGTCCCATGTATGGTCGTTTTCATAAGTTCTAGTTTAAGTTTTCGGCAAATTTTTTTCGAAATTTGAAATTAGAATGAGAACATTGTGAATATAAAACAAAAGTAAAAATTTTATTCGGGCTAATTTTTCAATCCAGTCAAAATCGAGAATTTTTGAGGCCGATCTCGACATTTTTGGGTGCTTAAGTAAAATCTAATAATCGGACTAGGTAGGTAAAAATTCAATAAACAGCAATGTAAAACAGTCGCTGTGGGCCAATATATAATTTTTCAAAGTGGAGGGAGATGGCTTAATGGAACAGAGTGGCTTATTAGAGGAAATACGGTATGTTGTTCAAAATATGCAAAAAATGCCTGCTTTTTTGAGGGCAAAAAATATACTGTGAACACAAAAAGTGGTATATCTGTGAGCTCTAAATATCATACTCTCCCAAGTTCTGAGACAAACTCTTAGGTTTTAAAAAGCTCAAAACCTCAAAAGCCCTTTTTTACATTTTTAAATCATTTTGGGGAAAATATTTTTTTTTTCAGTATAAAAATTTCAACAATTTTCTACCGTGGTCCCCCGAGTTGAAACCAAGGAGGAGGGGTAAACTTTTAACTTGAAGTAAAAAATTTGATCAGAAATTGAAAAATAGAAAAAGCAACACTCCTACTGGAAATAATACTGCAAAAGCACTTTAGCAATGGAACTTCTACCACCACAACACCCTCCAGTACGAATAATAGAGCCAAGGCAGCACCTCCAGAAGCGACTGAAACAGCAGCTGCTGCGCAAGCTGCCAATATTAATGCCTATTTTCGATGGTGACTTCTGTATTGTATAGCTTTGTTGAAATCAACAAAATAACTTAAATGAATTTTGCTGTCTTAATTGTTTAATATTAATTTTAACGCTGTCTACTGGCTTGTTTTTGAAATAGTTTCCATAGTGAATTCGGTAAGTTGACTAGAATTTTGACTTTTTCTAGTTAAAAATTGTGTTTTGTATTACTAGATGTGTGAATTTGCTACTTTACACTCAGATAGCCGATTATTTATGACAGCCCAAATCTTTTCCTTTTTAAAAGAAACTTATAAGTTTTTTCAAGGATTGCTACTCACCACCTAAGGCACATAACCATACAATATGGGAGCTAGGTGTAATCAGATGATGGGATATCGATTTTTCCATGATGGGAAAATCACACATTTCGAAACGAGACTTTTAATAAAAAAATTGGAGAACAAGACCAAGACTTTCAAAAAACCTTCAAGCGATATTTTGAGAGATAAAGACTAACATTTTTCTTCAACCAAAACTTTGGAGATTTCAAAATTTTAGAGGGGGGGATTCCATAGTGTTACCGAATCTTTAACCGAGATTTTTGCATATATTTTTGAAATAAACAAATGGGCACCATGGTTTATGATATGTCGCAATGGCTGGTCCCGGATTTCTCGAAAGACCTTTTGACCTTAGAGTAAGGAAATCAATGAGGTAAAACGCTATCGAAAAAATTTATAAACAATCCATGCGGTTCGGCCCTTCAGTAGTGCCACATGATCGCAATTCTATTTACGAAAATTTTAAATTTTCTTCAAAAAATAAGGAAAATTAAAAAACTTAACAAAAAGTATAACCAATATTGTTCGAACAAAATAGTTTGGATAGGTTGAAAAATAGAACGGCACTCTCTATTAGAACGGCAGCGGTCGAAGGGGGTTGAAAAATAGAACGGCACTCTCTATTAGAGAGAATACCTTAGTCTGAATGAAAACTGACCTTATATTTTAGGGTTATTTGTCGAGTTGGTGAGTAGCAACTCTAGAAATTAAGAATTAAAAGTTTCTTTAGGAAATAGAAGGATCAGGGTTGGCCATTTAAGTGTTAATGCAGTCTGTTTGACTTGATGTTGTATACTTTTGACTTGTTTTATTACGTAATTATAAAGAGAAATTTGAAAAAAGCTGGTTGTGCATGTAAAAAGAGGAATAAAAAAGCATTTCCGCGTTTCTAAAAAAACGAGTATAGACAGAGACAACACTGATACGACCACAACAAAATTCAAATTATAGACGTAAAAAGAAAAAATAAAGGATTTAAAAAAGCGTGTGCTGAGTTTTTTCAGTAGACTTTGCAACTACAGTCAATTCCGTCCAAAAAGAGTCCAAAAAAGTGACCAAAAAGTTTTTGAAAAATAATAACTCATCATCATTTGCTTTTTCAAGACAAAAATCTGTTTCACCTCCAGAAATCCTTAGTTCGGATCTGGACTCGTAGAATAAATGAAAAATTAGGTCTCGTCTTCTTAATCAGATTTTGCACTTTACTTGCAAAAAATCCAGATTTAGGCTGATGTTAATTAAAAATTTCCATAATAAATGTGTATTTACTACGGGTCCTAGAGTCAAAAAGTCGAATCGCTTCTAGAATTCGGTGAAACAAGCTAAAATAACTAGCATGCGACCAGGTGGGGTCGAACTTGCGAACTATTTTGAGCCATCAAACACTAACACTTATCCACTGCGCCATACATCAATGCAATTAGCATTCTCCCTTTAAAGGACCATGCTCGCGGTGGTCTGCTGAGTGCCCACCAATAAAAAAAATTTTCCTAATCATTGATCTTCTGTACGGAGTTTTTAACTTGGTTTTTTACAAAACTACACCTAAAATTAAATTCTAGGCTTTGTTTTGTTAGAAACTAAGTTAAAAAATGCGTACAGAAATCCAACGATTAGGAAAATTTTTTGAATTGGCGGGCTGGTTGTAAAAGCTTGCATGTAAAAGTTGTGCATGTAAAAAGAGGAATAAAAAGGGGACCCACCAGACCGCCGCGAGCATGTTCTTTTAAGGAGCTTACTTTATATAAAAAGGTGCCTGAAATCTGGTATTTTAGGGTCTGAATTACCAAAATGGCGGAGAAGGATTCTGGAACTGGAACTTTTGTGTTAGATGGAGCCGTACCGGAGCCCCACCCGGATTTAGTACCGTTTTTAGCTCTAATCTTAATTTTCTAAAAATTATTTAATTTTTCAGAATTGCAATTTTTCTTTGTGCATTCTAATTTCAACCGCCAAAAATCCATTATCTTATTAATGTATATATTTTTAAAAAACCATATTCACATTTGCGGCTATTAACAAAATGCCAAGTCACACACTTACATATTGTTTCTTGGCCGCTGTCTCAATATTTGCTAAGTCCTGTGTTGCTACCAGTTAAATATGCATACAAATGGGGGTGGTGTAACAAAAAGTAGTGGCCAGTCCATGAAATTCTCCTTGTCACCCGCTTTCCCAATAACATTAGTGCACATACCTAAGTGAGTGGCATGCAGCCAGGCCCCCGATAACACCCCTGCCCCCCTCCCATATATGTTTTTCATGTTGTCTTTTATACGTGGAACCGTGTTCGAAATTTTGAATAATTATTGAGGAATTTTGAGGAGTTCAGGCTGCAACCAACACAACATGTACAAGTGAGCCTCAATAGTAGTTTGGTTATGGCAGATTTTTGTTTGGATACGTCGGATGCCAGTATCTTGCCACCTGGTCAAAACTCCAATTTGACTTTATGCGACTATTTGGCAGTCATTGGATTTGACAAGCCGGCCGGTCTGCAAGTAATTATTGCTTTTTCTTTATTTTTTCATACAAACAATTGTATTCTTATTTCTTTAACCATTTAGGTGGACAAATTTGCAGAATTAGCCGTAGATTTGGCTAGACCCTGTTCCTCATCCACCGCAGACTATGCTACTACACTTGAGAGTGGTTGCACAGCTCTGCCCTCCAAATCACCTTTGGACAGAGCATACCAAGCCAAAGTTCTGGCCCATTACCCCAACCAAAGGGATGGCTTTCCATTTGCCTACGAATCAGCATCGGTGAGCACCACATTGAGTGAAAATGACAAAAAAAATCAAGCGAATATTTTTAAGCTATGCATGCCCAAGGGTCTGAAGTTCTACACTGAGAGGAAAGTGCCCAAAGAGCCCAGCTTTCACTCGTTTGTGGTTGTGCGTGAAGATGGCTCTAGAATCAATGGTTGTGCTCTCATATTTTATGAGGTTAGATCACTAATTATTAAGAGACAGTCAGTAATTACAGTCACAAATGATATCTAAATTTGTCCTGAAAATTTTTTTACTACAGTCAACCCTAGATTACTCGACATCCCTAGTCGGGTGTCGGATAATTTGGCAACAACTAATTGAAAATTAAAACAAATACTTTTAGGGTTTTTGGAATTTTCAGATAAAGTATCGTATAAGGCACGGTTGATAATAAAGTTTTTGAAGTAATATACTGTTTAAAATTTAAAAAAAAATGACAGTCTCGCGTTTTGGATGGATTGGTAAAGTGAGGTTGGAATCCCAGATTAAATACAATCAAAACAGTGTCAAATAAATCCAAATTTTCCGAGCTTGGTTTACATAAAAAGAGATTGACTATGGTTTATCTTAGGAACTGCTTGACAATGACATTCGACAGCAGATCTACGACCTGCAAATGGAACATGTCCGCCAAATGACAGCTTCTTCTTCCTCCAATTCCATAGCTCAAGACACTAATACTACAAGCACTAATGGTGAACGAGATGGCAACCCGTCTAGTATGCCTGCTAGTAATCGCAGTGCTCGCCACAGTAAACACCATCCACCCGGTCAAGTTACTTTTGGGATTCACACACTTCCCAGAAAACAGTCCTCCAAAACAGGCAGAAGTACTTCCAACAAAAGCAAGAGAGTGTCCTATTATGACAGTGTGAACAAACCCATATATGTGTCTAAATGCTTGTGTTTGATCACAAGGATACCTATTCTTTACTCCTCCGAGAAATTGCTCAGGTATTTGTGGATGGTTTGCCAAAGGGGCAGGACTGCGCTTTCTAATGAAACAACTGGAGATCTGCCATTGGAAAGTCTGATTTATTGGGCATTACATGAGGTGAGTGTAAATGAAGCTACGCAATAAAAATTGGAAGTGCCACTTTCTGGGGAATTTGTATACAGTCGAGTGTCGTTAAAGCGGCACCCCCTTCAGGGTCGTCTCCACCTAAGGTACGACACTTTTTTACCTTGATTTTGAAATATTTTACCAGTTATGATTCGATTGGAATCGCAAGGATTTCAATTTTGCCGATCGCTTTTTAAATCTCAGCATTTTGGCCGTAAAAACCCATGGGTACACCATGAATCGGCATTTGATTTAAAAAAAGGAATTTGGTTTATTGAGATCCACGGGCTCTCACGGCGAAATGGGTGAGAATGAAAGAAAAGATAGGCAAAATCGGAATACTTTCGAAAGCTCGGATTGGATAAACGAATCATAACTGCTCAAGTATTTCAAAAACCGAGGTAAAAAAGTGTCGGTCCCTACGTGGAGACTAACTTGAGGAGGGGTTGGGTGTGTGATGCCGGTTTGACAAGACTCGACTGTTAAATATTTGAAAATTAGTTTTTTGAATTTAAAATTTTTCGTGAAGATTTTCAATCAATTTATTTTGTAGGTTCCCCTGCCTATTCCAAATACTTGTCTTCAAATATCTGCTGGAGCATGTCATCTAGTAGTGAAAAGGCCATCCAGCAATGAACTTCCATTCTTCGACTACCCTATAGAGAGTCTTTTCAGTTACATATCTGTGGATAAATTTCTAAAGCTGTTTACCTGTTTTTTGTTTGAGCACCAGATTTTGCTCTGTTCCAAATGTGAGTTTATTCTCTAACCAAAAACACGTTCATCTAACCATCAAACAAATTATGCAGTTATGGACAGACTTATGTTGGTGGCCGAGTGTTTGTGTGCTCTAGTCTTCCCATTTCGCTGGCAACTAACCTATGTGCCTATACTGCCATACTCTCAACTTAAATTCATTGAAGCTCCAGTGCCATATGTTATGGGTCTTTGTTATGATGACAAGATCCCGGATCAAATTTTTCAGGTGGGCTGCTAAATTGTTGAATTTATCGGATATAATTTACTTGCTTTAGTCCAACGTCTGCATCTTTGATATTGATGCAGGTCGATTAGACCATCCTGAAGACATAGCTCCATTCCCCAGACAGAGGCAAATAGCTTTGGAGATTGATCACATTTTGAAAAAGTAAGAAAATTTAAAATCTTTACAGTTTTCTTGATTACCGTGTTTTCTCTAGTAGGCAGGTTCCCCTTTGCTTCAAAATCGTGTTTTTGCATTGTGTTTTTGACCCACTTTTTGAGTCCTGTTCTCAGGCAAGTTCTGCCTCAATTTGTAGCTAGTAAGGTGAGCTACAAATTGAGGCAGAATATGCCTGAGAGCAGTCTCAATAAACTGTCTCAAAACATAATGTCACAAACACGATTTTGAATCAGGGGGACCCGTCTATCAGAGAATACGGTATTCGAATTTTTTTTAAAGTAAAGGTACCCATTTATGGGTGAATTTTTTCGATGACCCTTTCTACAGGAATCCAAATCTCAAAACAGAATTTCAAAAAAGATTTGTGACCAATATGGCCCAAAGAAAAAAATTTATCCAAAATTTAAATATACTGACAGTCATTTTTGTTTCAATCATTCTTGTCACAAAAGGTACAATATATACTAATCGTGATTTCTACCTTGCCCGTGTGAAATATGGGCAAGGTGTGGGAAATAATAAGTTTATGTGTGGGACGACTTGATTTAACTTTGGTTTATGAAAAGTCAACACACACACACAAATAAATAAATAAGTTACCAACAGTAAAAGATATTATCTCTGTGAATTGTGGAGAATAGGGAAATTGTCGTGCTCCTCTTCTGGTGAGGCCTGTATATATAGGTTCTGAAATAATATGTAAAAGGGGGTGTTACTAAACAATATGTTTCCCTAACATTTGGGGGTTAAGGCGAGCTTACGTGACAATTCTGTGTCATAACATTGGTCTTTACTTTTTGAAGTGGTTAAATTTAAAGTCGAATTTTCGGGGTATAGACGTTTCCCGAAAATGAAACTTTTTTCATTCTCGAGGAAACTCTTCCCGAATTTGAAACTTTTTATGCATTTTGCTATCTCAAAGTATCAATTTGATGTTTCTGCATCAAATTTTTAACTCAGATATGGTTTCTGGAACCGTGGCAAATATGGGAAAAACGAGATTAGGCTATTCTGACCAAATCTAGGAGTTATTTCACTTCAAGCCTTGCCCACAATAAAGGTGTGAAGTGCAAATTCATCGAAATTGTTTCAGAGATTTTAAATGACTGAGATTATTCTTTTTTGTGTAAGAATGCAAGAAACCAACTGAAAATACCTAAATACAATTTTCGGCGGGGGGTTTATTCGACAATCGGAAAATTCAAAAGCGGATAATTCACAGATTTTTTTTCAACAGTCGCACTTTTCGCCAAAAAAATTTTCAAAAGACGGATCTTTCGGCAATGGTTTTTTCAACAGGCGCAGTTTTCACCAAAGATTTTTTGCACAGCCAGATTGTTACCTGCGATTTGCCCTTTGATTTCTTTTCAGCTACAGTCAAACCTCTATATAACGGCCCCTCTATACAACGGCCCCCTCTATATAACGGCCCCCTGGGACCAGTTTGGTTGGATTTGACCAAAACATAAGGAGTTAGACCCTCTATTTAACGGCCCTCTATATAACGGCCCTCTATATAACGGCCCCAAGGCTGGTCCCTAGCAATGAAAGAACCCTCTATATAACGGCCCCTAACCCGAACACGACCTTTTTCCAGTTGCCATTTTTGCTCTATTATTTGCAATCATTTGTTCTTATTTAGATCTAAATAGTTCTTTGCATTTTATCTCTTTTCTTTTAGCTTGTACAATGAGCACTCTGCAAACCAGCGAAGCGTCGTGTTCTTTCTCATTTTTTTTGCTATGCCCAGGGTGCCGCTCAATTATACAGTCAAACCTCTATATAACGGCCCCTCTATACAACGGCCCCCTCTATATAACGGCCCCCTGGGATCAGTTTGGTTGGATTTGACTAAAACATAAGGAGTTAGACCCTCTATTGTTCACATTTCTTCTCGTTTAACCGTTGATTGCACGTTGTTCGAATGTAGTTGTTATTGTTGGTGTTTAAATAAATGGTTGTTTCTGAGTCGGCCACTTCAATAATCAGCACGTTTTGCAAAACCTCTATACAACGTGCCCCTTTACAAACGTTAGTAACATACCTTCTATATAACGGCCCCTCTATATAACGGCCCCCTCTATATAACGGCCCCCTCTATATAACGGCCCCCCAAGGCCGGTCTCTAGGGGGGCCGTTGTATAGAGGTTTGTCTGTACTCGGTTTCAGGTTCAGCTACTAACTCTTCGCATATTTTAGGTCTCTCATGTCCGCAAGCAAAGGTGTATCTGACTGCGAATATTAGGTCACTTATCGTAATGAAGGCTATACAATCAGCGCTCAGGCTCCGTACGTGAAGAAAGCTCTGTTGCCTACACTCCAATTCTTCCGAAGTGAGTGATATCGGCTTGTAATCAATTATGAAGGTAGCCATTTCTTTTAACATGCATAAATATTTTCGTTTGCAGGCTATATATTATACTAGAGTCCTGATCTGAAGCAAAAGGATAGAGATTTTTCGACCGGCTATATGCTCAAAGTACTCCGCCAAAGATTCGTGTTCCAAACGTCTGTGGATAAAAAACGGTCAATATATGGAGGGGTAAACTGAAGAGCACAACCACGAGAATAATCTGGCCGACGTTCAGCGGAGGAAAATTGTTGAAAGAGCATTGGAATTGGTCTGTGCAAATCCGAAGGTTTACGAAAAAGGCAAAACAGAAAATAAATAATTCAATTCGATCAAGGCAAAATTAAGAAGCCTATTCACTGCTGCGATTATAAGTTAAAAATTTGATACAGAAACATCAAATCGACGCTTTGAGATAGCAAAATGTATGAAAAGTTTCAAATTCGGGAAACGTTTCCCGAAAATGAAACTTTTTTCATTTTCGGGAAACGTCTTTGCACCGAATTTTTTTAGCGATAGTAATTTCACAAACATTTTATAATTTTATCCTTCAAAAAATTGTCTTGAACACCAAATATTTTCTAAAGATGAGAGCAGCTTTTTTTACTTTTACCTTTTATCACTTCTTTTTGCTTTGCATCATTAAATATTGATAGAGCTGACTTACTTTAGACTTTTTAAAATAAAAGCAGTGGCGTAATCCACTAGTTATCACAATAATGAAAAATAAAGGATGTATACTTGTACAAATTCGGTGTGGTCTCCTTGGCACTCCTTTTCTGAGGGGTGCCAGTCTATTGGAGACTGCCCGTCTAATAGAAACTGTCCTTCTATTTTTAAATCCCTCTTGGGGGTGCCCGTCTATTAGAATAAATACGGTAATGGTTATCTTGGAGGACGGACTCATTGAATATGTCTAATTGAATTTATTATCATCTATCAATAGTAACTTTACTCAGATTCCGACCACAAAAGCCAGTTCAAATCCAGCCGACTACCTCGTCTTCAGACACCTCAGCTCAAAAGCCTTTCCAATCCACACCTCCGCAGCCAGAAGACCCGAATCGGCCGGTGGTTGTGATGCGTCATAAACACAACCAAGATGGTAGTAGATCTAGCAGGAGCTCCAACAGACAAGGTGAATTGTGGAACATGAAGAGGATGTCTAGATCTTTTGAGAACAACCTCAGCTTTGATGCCTTTGCTGCAGAGATGGAGGCTTTGGAAGGACACACACCTCCACCCCAAACTGAACTAGCTGAACCAAAAGCTATTAGTGAAGAATCAAGTGCACCTTCTCAGCCTGACCCCTCCGCAGTTTATTTAAGAGTAACTTTTGATTGTTTTGTGAAATACAAGTATTTTAATTGTGTTTATAGGGCCTTAAATTCAACCAAGCAATAAGAGAATTATTTCTCCACCACTTTGCCAGCCTGTTTGCCTGCTATGAAAACTTCCTATTGGGTAATGGAGCTAGTTTACTGGAAGGCAACAGAGAATCTATGGTCAATTTTGATAAAGCATCTTTTCTGTCGGATCAACCAGACAGTTATCTGCCTTTCCTGGCCGCTTTTCTGGAAACTCAGGCAAATCTTTTAACATTCAAAATGGATGGAGACGCTAATATATCTTTAATACAAGGTGTATCAAGGAATCTGGACACTTTTAAACAGCCATAACTTTTTTTCTAGGCCGTTTGTTCAAAATGTGTTTTCAAAGATCAATTCAGAAAAAATATAAATTTTTTTTGGTGTATAATGTCAAAAACTCAATTTCCAACATTTTCGCTTGGTCGCCCCTGTGGTTTGTGTCCTGGTCTGTAGAAGGCCTATGGATGGGCAAGGCCCAAACCACAGGGAGGACCAAGTAAAAATGTTGTAAAATCGTGTTTTTGACATTATATACCAAAAATTGTACATTTTTTCTAAGTCGATTGGCGTTTACAGATTTTTTGGAATTCGATCTAGAAAAAAAGTTATGGCTGTCCACATTTTTTGATGCACCCTGTATATCTTTAGCTACAATAAACATGATTTTTAGATGTTCACCTCTTTCATCGACTCCAAAATACTTAGTCAGTGTACGCAACTCCAGAAATTCAACGTAGATAGCGATACCAGCAATGAGTACAACAACATTGCTTACTTCGACCGCAAAATCTCTTCTCTATCCTTGGAAACATCCAATACAGGTGCTCCAAAAACTCCCGATCGACAACCTTTAGACTTTCTCTCCTTTCCCGGCATTTCAGCCCTTCTTCAACCATCTGCCCCAGGCACTGAAGAGCCATTGACTTCTGACTACGAAGTGCCACAGCCACATTTGCTCACTGGAAACAGGAATGATTCAGACAGAGTGGTCTACAATGGCATATTCCCTGAATTAGATGCCGACTTGTTTGAACTGATAGTGGAGGGTGGCAAAGGTGGTGGTGGGACGGGCGCTACTGGTGGAGCTAGTGTGTTGTGCAGTCCATGGAAACACCAAAACCACAACAATACCAAGAAACAGAGGGTGTTGAGTGTGCTAGAGGTAAAATTTATAAATTAAACTAATAACTGAGCCCTAATTATCTCTCCGCGTACAGTCAAACTTCGTTATAGTAACACGCACTCAAGTTCGTTCCATCCTGTCGCTGCCTACATTTGACCTTTATTTTTGAAGTATTGTTTCGACAATCTGGTCCCGAGTTTGCTGGTCGTTTTTCAAAAATCTATGGCTATTCTTCTAAAACGCAAAACCTCGTTATAGTGACACCCCATTTTAAAAACAAGGTGAAACTATAACGAAGTTTTGCTTTTTTAGAAGAAAAAACTGCATTTTTTTGGAAAAAACATCGGCAAAATCGGAATCCTTGCAATACCGTAATTATTCTAATAGAAACCTCGGGGTTACTATTTTTCAATCCTCTAAAAATCTTGAAATTGTCAATCAAAAATAAGCCTAACTCTGAAATCTTAGTCAAAAAATAGGGGTTACTATTAGAGACGGAGTTTCTATTAGAATAATTACGGTATTTGGGATCAGACTGTCAAAACAAAGCTAGCAAAATACTTCAAAATCAAGGTAAAAAAAGTGTCGAACCCTAGGCGGAAACGAAGTCGAGGTGGTGTCACTATAAGGAGGTTTGATTTTAAACTTTACAGTGTAAATGATAAAATTTGTTTCCTTATGATATCTAGGTATTTAACAAAATTCATTAGTCAAAAACTATGAACAATTGTTTTATTCTGTTTAGGATGCTGCCAATCGCCTATCTGCTTCACCCAATACTGACCTCAAAGGAGCTGAAACTCCTATGAAAGTGGCCCATCAAAACTGGAAATTTGTAGAACAATTGTTGCGTGAAACAAAAAGTATCTTTTAGTTTTTTTCAATACTATTCGTTTTTATTTTAGCTAAAACCAAAAGAATGCTAGTAGCCAAAATGGGCAAAGAAGCAGTTCACCTTGGACATGGAGACTTGGGCATATCTGGAGTTGAGGAGAACACGCTAGTAGCTGGTTTTTGTGACCTTTTGGAGAGAGTGTGGGCTCATGGACTTAAAAAGAAACAGGTGAGTCAGTAAAGTTAGTTACAATGAGCATACTAAAAAGTCATTTTGAAGCTCGAAAAAATTTACCGTATACAGTTGAACCTCTTTAACCCGACACCCCATGGGACCGGCTTCAGGGTGTCGGGTTATTGAGTGTCGGGTTATGGAGGTGTCGGGTTAAAGAGGACTGAAATTCATTCCAAGACCGAGGTGTCGGCTTATCGAGGTTCTCACTTTATTGAGGCAAATAACAACAATAATAACTCAATTATCATACAAAAAGTAGTCGGTTAGTTTCTTCTGAGTTCTATTTTGTTCCCGCTGCTTGTAGATGAATTCGTCTAGAATATCACTGCACTTCAGAATGTTTTGATCAGCTGAATTCTTCTCTGTGAAACGGCGAACAATGTCTATGGCTTTGGCTGCTTCAAGACTTGTGATTGGCGGCTCTTCTTGATCGGCTTCTTCTTCCACGTCCATAATCTCAATGTCGGCAAACTGACTGTAATCTTCTTTGTCTTCTTCCACAATTTCCTCCATAGTCAGTGCGCTATCTGAAAAGAGAACATAAGAAAAGAACCCAAAAGTGAAAACCAACCTGTGATCACTTCATCGTCGATATGAATGTAGTCCTGCATTGCCGCTTCATTGTTGATTTCACCATGATCCTGCAGTCTGGCCCAAGCAAGCAGGAGTTCATCCACAGCCTCATCTTCATTCTTCAATCTAAATTTCACTTTTTTTTATTTTTTTGCGGAAATTTTAGTGAAAATCAGTGGGGTGTCGGTTATCGAGGTGTCGTGCTATGGAGGTGTCGAATTATCGGGGTGTCACTTTGCCTTATTTCTTTACTGGCCAACCAAATCGAGCTGTAGGTGTCGGGTTATCGAGGGTATCCGGTTAAAGAGGTTCGATTGTAACCTTTAATAATCCAGCCCCTTTCATCCATTTGAAATCGATTTCTTGCCATTGTATTTCTGACCCATTTTTAACATTTTTTGTATTTTTGACCCATGAAGACTGGTCTCAAGCAAGTAAGCATTCAAATTGTAGCCAGTGAAAAGAGCTACATAAGAAATGATAACTTTCCTAAGAGCAGTCTCTAAAAACTGGGTCAACAACACGATGCCGAAAATAGGATGTTTGAATTAGAGAGTGGGATTGTTAGAGATAGTACCAAGGCTGCTAAACACTGCTGATTTCTCAGCATTTTGCTAATACTGATCCTGGAGTGGTGATTTATTTGTGTTTAAAAATCCTTGAGACATTTATTTTAGCTGTAAAATTATAAAATTTAAAAAGAGATCGCTAAAATATTTTGGACTTTGACTAAGAAAATTGATTTAAAAAAAGATTAAAAATTAGTGTAAAAAGTGTCACACCACAGGGTGGACAAAATTTTTGATAGTCGATTGTATTACAAATTGTAATTTACAATTGAATTTTTAGGGAAAATCCGCCCTGTGGGCCAATATTTTTGCTCATCATGATCGTGAAAAATTTGATAGTATGAAGCAGGTGGATAGGTACTCCAACTTGTCACCAGGTTGGTTTTTTTACAGCTAAAAATACCTTTTTGCAAAATATCATTCAAATATAGCAAAAATCAAATACACACAAAACCGTTTTTTTATATTTTCTTAAACTTTTTTCCCTTTCTCTTTGTTTAGCCCTAATGTGGATAGTGTTTCGGAAGAGGATAGAGTGTAAGTGTGTCTCACCTAAAAATAAATTCGCAGTATATTTTACTTTTTACGTGTTTGTACTGTGATTGTTCAATTTTGTGATTTTTTATGCTTTCGTAAACTTTTAGTTTGTAGTCAAGCACTTGTAGCTGTGAAAAATTTCCGGTTGAAATGTTTAGAAAAAATCCTAGAGTTTACTGACATTGACTAACTCCGATGAGGGGAGTAAAAATTGGCCGAACGGAAATCATCCGCTAATTTCAATGTTTTCATAGCGTAGGCTACCAAAAAGTTGTATGTTACAACATGACATAATGGAATTTGCTCTTTTACAATTTTACTCATTTCTCTAGAGCATAATTCTCATTCTTATCAAATCAACCAGCTCCAAACTGCTCAATCCCAAGATGCGCTTTTAATTCAAACAAATTATACTGTCGAAGAAACCATTGCCAGGCCACTAGAACCAGTAGAAGTCATTGACACCTACGACACTGACAACTCCAAAACCCTTTCGGACCTACTAGATTCTATCAAAGGCTTGGTGAAAAGCTTTGAAGAACCCGTGAACGATGTCAAATTTATTGACGAAGATGATAGTGAGGCGAAGGAAGATCAGCCTACTTTAAATAACACCAATACAGCAATAGCCACCTCCAATGCCATCAACAACAATAGCAATGCTTCCAATTGGCAGAACTCACTGCTCAAAGCTGCTAATTTCATTTGTGACAAAGTAAGCGATAAAATCAATAGCACAGCGAGTGTTGTGGCCCCTGCACCTGAACTTGCTAGAAAATCTTCTTGGGTTAAAGGCGAGGGAGGTAAACAAGAATCCAAAGAGATTGAGACTAGGAGCAGAGATGACTCTAGAGCCCGTTTCTACCACCATGAAACCAAATATGAGAGGAAGAGGGACGTGAATGGCAACAGAGACCACAGTAGGAGTGCCAGATCCAGGGACGGCAGATCAAACAACAATGCTGGCAGCAGAGCAGAAGATCACACAAGACCACCTAAACCAACTACTGCTTCGTCTAGAAACACTCAATTGCCTATGACAGCAATGAAGAAGTCTAGCTCAATGGCGGGTAATTCTTTTGCTTTTTACAGTTTGGGTTTGGTTTGTCCTTTTTCTCCTTCTAACTCTTGCCTAGGATGGGTTAGGAAAATTAACACCGTAGAGATATTTTCTTAACGCTCGTATATAACACTGGCAGAAATATGAGATATAAAGAAATAATGATCATCAGTGAATAATACATGAACAGTAGTACTCAGCCACTGAGAAACAACACTGTGAGTATGAGAAACTCGGCGACATTGCTACAAGTTGTGCTTTATTTTTAACAATTGGTTTGCCGTGACTGTGTGCACTCATTGTCTTAATTTTGTCTTTTTAAATAATTATTAGCACCGTATTAAATCAGCTAACTACATGGTGCTTCAAAAAACTCTCCCATTTTTGAAAAACCAATTTAAATCAGTTTTAAAAGCAATTTTTGAACGTAACTAACATTTTATCCACTCCTCTGCAATGTTTTTAATAGAAAATAACATTTATAGTGTGATTAATACTTAATATGCAGAGATTATCGAAAAATTCGGAAATCGGCCCGACAAGGGGTTACGTGCACCAATTTTTTTTAATAGGGGAGTTTTTTTTTCGAAGAACCCTGTATACTAACATGCGCTTAATTTCACATTGCTTAAACTTCATTTTACATGCAGCTTTGCTGTGCGCTAGCATCTTTGTCAAGCTTCTGCAAATACGTTCATTTATTTATCCACATCTAAAACATTCTATAATTGCAGACTTTGCCCCACATTGGTCTTCCAATGCTTTGTCTAGTCTTGATGGCTCACACGGCAAAAATAAAGCAGATCCTTCCCAAAAACACTCTCTCCTTTCTCCCGCCAAACACTCCAGAGATGGTAGTTTGAGTGCTAGATCAGCTGTCTCAGAAACTCAACAACAACAAAAGCACTCAAAAAGCAGTGGGAGACGCTCTTTGTCTAGACCCAGAAGTCCAGCCAACAACCAAAGACATCGAAGAGCTAGTGGCACTGGAGTCGACTTAGAACGAAATTTCGCTGCCTTGCCCACAAAAATGGCTTATGATCTAAAGTAAGTTCAAATAGTTTTGATTTGACTAAAAATAATTATTTTACAGGAATGTGATGAGAATGACAGAGATCAAAACAGACATTGGATTTGCTCGAGCTTTTGTAAGACTGGCCTTAGAGAGGAAACTACTGCATAAACACCTGAAATCAGTACTTTCCAATACCCATTTATTGCAGTTAGTTTATTTGCAAAATATCATTGGAAAAGGCTTGAAAATTTTGTCTTTCGACTAAATGAAGACGAACTAAATGAAATTTTAGTTTTTGCATTTGTTTAAAAAATTGAGCTTCTTGCGATAAATTCCGCTGTAACGGACAAGGGTCGATTCGAGACAGGTACGATTCGAGACGGTTGATTCGAGACAGGTACGATTCGAGACGGTCGATTCGAGACAGGTACGATTCGAGACGGTTGATTCGAGACAGGTACGATTCGAGACGGTTGATTCGAGACAGGTACGATTCGAGACGGTCGATTCGAGACAGGTACGATTCGAGACGGTCGATTCGAGACAGGTACGATAGGAGACAGGTACGATTCGAGACGGTCGATTCGAGACAGGTACGATTCGAGACGGTCGAATCGAGACAGGTACGATTCGAGACGGTTGATTCGAGACAGGTACGATTCGAGACGGTCGATTCGAGACAGGTACGATTCGAGACGGTCGATTCGAGACAGATACGATTCGAGACGGTCGATTCGAGACAGATACGATTCGAGACGGTCGATTCGAGACAGGTACGATTCGAGACGGTCGATTCGAGACACTTTTTCTGGCTTTTGGAACTTTTGATTAAAAATATACCGTAAAACCGCTATTAACTGCTGGAAGAAAAGTCCTTGGCGGGTTTTGAGGCTAACTATTTTAATGAAAATTTTATCTAAAAAATTATCCAAATATATAGGGTTGTAGCGCGAACGCTCCTCTTTCAGATGGTATACAACATTATTCATATGCAGTAACATTATATTAGTAGAATGGGACAAAGAAATAAAGGGCAAAAAAATGAATCATGTACCAGCTGTTTTGGGTTGTTTTTCTTTGTTGATTCTTTTTTCTCATTAAACTTTTGGGCCATTTCGTTCAACTTCATTTCTTTCAACTCTACTGCACTGCAGCTTGCACTGCTCCACACTTCTCAATCGCAAACTTGAAAGCATCATTGGTCAGAGAATGGAATGCAATTCCCCAGAGTTATATCCAAAATGCGATTGATAGTTTCCCTAAACGGTTGCGTAAATGTATTGCTGCTAATGGTGGTCATTTTGTGGAATAGATTTGTAAAGTTATATGTCATCTGAAAGAGGAGCGTTCGCGCTACAACCCTATATATTTGGATAATTTTTTAGATAAAATTTTTATTAAAAATAGTTAGCCTTAAAACCCGCCAAGGACTTTCACCAGTTAATTGACTCCCCCCCTCTAATGATAGACCCCCCTCAACTTTGAAGACCTATATCTCAGCTCAGAGTCAATGTTTTGCGAAGCTGTTTATTGCATTTTCCTAACTCCCACGGGCTCTACCGATTCCGCTTTCTAGATTTTGGGTTTAGACCCGAAAATCTCGAGATCGACCCAAAACTTTCCCGATTTTGAGAGGGTTGAAAAATAATAGATCCGGGTCTAATAATAGAAATTATATGGTACAGTTTTTTGAGAAAATGTTTATAGATAATTACACTCTAATACCAAAATGTCGTTCTCAAAATGTCGTTGAAATCAATTTAAAATACTTAGATGGAATTGAGATATGTGTGTTTTGGCCTGACCACCCAAAAAATTCTTACCACTTACCTACTTTGAAAGATATCTCAACTCCCTGTGATTTTTTTTGATCTGATCTTAACGGATTCAGGAAGAAATTTTAGTATTAGAGTGGAATTGATCTTCTCAAAAAAAAATTCTAGATTTCTGATCATAAGTTCTAAAAGTTTGAAAAAAGTGTTTCGAATCGACCATTTCGAATCAGATTTGTCTCGAATAGTACTTTTACTGCTATAACTCGTTGGCGCCTATTTTTCGCTTAAATGGCCATTTTTTTCAAATTTAGGCTGGACAAGCGCAAACATCTGTTTTTCGAACAAAAAATTGTGCCCAAATGAGTAGCGTCAAAAGCATAATGTTTTTGTTGCAGAAAGATGTACAAACGATATGCATTCCTGCGATGTGAGGACGAGCGAGAACAATTTCTCTACCATGTGCTTTCCTTAAATGCTGTCGATTTTTCATGTTTCACTCACACCTTTATCTCAACAAGCAAGTTTTTCGAACAAAAAATTATTTGAACTAGTAAACTGTTATTTCCAGAAATGCACTACGAAGTACTGCTTGTAGCAGGAATAGACAGGTTCTGTTCTTCCTCTATTTGGATCATGCTAACTGGTTCACTCGGATCCACTTCGAACATTCACCTTCCTCCAAATAGCTTGCAGTTCACATTTGATGTGAGTGATCCCCAGATTTTCAACTGATATCTTGAAATTTTTAGTACAAAAACTTGGGAATCCTGTCTACTTTACGGATAGGTCAATCCACAGAAAGCGGGAAAAGTGCCCATCCATCCAAATGGTTTCTGGAATACGTAAATTAACCGTGTTTTTTTCAAAAACATATTTTAAAAAACCCGATTTCAGGTGCTTGTGCGCAATAACATCACCGCCCAAACCTTCTGTTTCAATTGCGGAAGGTGGTTTGGACGAGGGGTGGATGATGGAGCTCTTGAGAGGTTGCTGGTTGCTGAAAATTACTCTTCCACCGGCAACCGAGAAGGTACAGTTGACTCAGAGTTGATGGACATGGAAAGCTCTTTTTACTCCTCCTCTTCCGCGGCCAATGCTGGTGGAGGGGGTTTCGGCTTCAACAACTTCATCAGTAGACCTGAAAGTCCAGTGTCTGGAGTTTTGCCGAATGGATTAACAACTCAGAAGAATAGTTTTTACTACAATACAGGCAGTTTGGCGAGGAGAAGGAGGTCGCCAAGTGTGGGTAGAAGCTCGCTAACTGAGAGTTATGGTAGCGGAAGGCAATCAGGTGAGGTTTACAAAGTTAACTGAGAAACACAGAAATAAACTTTGACCCAAACGTGAAATTTAGAGTAAATAGAAGTACAGGGTGGTCCAAAAAACCTTGCCCTTGGGTTTTAATTAATTGACAATTCAGACACACGCATTACATTTATTCTGCTTTATCCCAACAACGACTGACAATGCAACAACAAAGTATAACTGATTATTCAAAATGTCTTCCTTGAGCATCGATGCAGGCCTGAATTTGTCCTGGAAAATTATCGATGATTCGCTTTAGCGTTTCCACATCCAAGTTTTCCCACTCGCGCTGCAATGTTTCCTTCAGAGAGTCGAGACTTTCATGCGTTCATCGGCAGGCACGTTTTTTCCAATAGAGACCAGACGGAATAATCGAGCGAATTGAGGTCGGGAGAACGAGGAGGCCATTCATGTTTGCTTATGAAATCCGGCGCCATACGACGGAGAAGGTCTTGTACCACAAACAAACAGTAAAAAACGAAAAACGGTCAAAAGTGGCATTTTAGAGTGACAATTGTCACTTTTAAACACTTGTCAAAATAAAATTCACGCAAGATTTGCCTAAAACAAAAATTGCAGGTTTTTTTTGGGACACCCTGTAGAGTTGATTCTCTATATGGCAAACCCCTTCATTGCGCCTGAGTTGGGTAGAACCAGCTTGGTCAGATTTTACCTAGGCAACCTGACTCTCTTCATTGCGTTCACCTGTTCATTTCGTCCGGGTTGGATCCGTCCCGAGGGGATGCTATAAAGAATGTCGACAGTAGTCAAATTTCATCTAATTTATTGCTTGATAAGTTACAAACCATTTTTCATATATACTCTACCATCGATATAGCGGCAGCTTTTGGCACCTTATATCAAGGGCCAATTCCTTACTGTTCTCATATACATCCAGATAAATTCACAGAACAAAAAATGTTAAATACTCGGAGAGCTAAGACACCTCATAGACCTCGATATCCGAAAAAAGGAAATTTGGTACAAAAAAAGTATTGTCCGAATTTTTTCCAAAATGGTGAAGGGCGGGCGCTTATTAAAGCATGAGAGCATGGGCTCTAATTAGAGGAAATACGGTAGCTGCATTCAGCGTACAAAAATTTCAGCAAAAAACTCGTGCTGAATTTTTTTCAAGATTTTCGTATGCAATATTATTTTTGAGTTCTTTCAGCCCCTCGAATCACCGAATTGCAACACAAATTAGGAGTTTGTGTGAATGCTTTGGTCAAACACTTCTTCACTGAACACAAAGACTTTCGGAGCGGTGCTCGTCTGACTCCACTACTTTGTGGGGAGAACGGTCTGGTGTTTTGTCTGGAACAAGTCTTTGAAATGGGTCGGCAGGACACTCTGTTCTCCAATAGGTTCTTTGGTCAGCCTTATCCTTGGGACTATATCGGTTAGTTTAAACCAAAATTTTTTACCGCTAAATAATCTGAAATTTGCAGAGAAAGTGTTCCACTGGTTTGCCAATTTTTTTCGCAATGGAGAGTCCCAGAAGCTGACTAGAGAGCAGAGAACTTTCATAATCTATGCCTATAATTTGGTGGTCAAAATAAGTGCTAACACAGCGGTGGGCAAGGAAGGCAAATTCCACATATTTGTGCTTTTGACACTGAGGCAAGTCTTTTTTTGGTGATATGAGAATGAGAATATGAATATTTGTAAGCTTTAGAGACCATATTTTGTCAGGCTTATTGCCATTGATGGCCTGGACACCAATCACCAAACAAACCTATGATGAGAGCGCCTTTTTGAACCAACCACACCATTTGTCCTATTTGTCGAAATTGCTGAATTCTCTAAATGAGTTCAATTTTACATTAGAAAAATCACTAACTTATGGCATTGAATTGTGAAGGGCTTCTAACTTAATTATTACACTCAGTCAGTCTTTAAAGGGGCATGCCCACGCTAATAAGAGGTGGGTTAAACATTTTTCCTTCTCATTGAACTTCTGTACGGATTTTTCAACTTGGTTTGTAACAAAACTGTACCTAAAATTAAATTCTAGGCATTGTTTTGTTAGAAACCAAGTTGAAACATCCGTACAGAAGTTCAATGATTAGAAAAAAGTTTTGAATTCCCGGGCACCACCTCTTATTAGCGTGGACATACCCTTTTAAGGCCTCATTCACAATGCAATCCTCAACATTGGCGAAATGTTTTTGGCCTTTTTTGGCCAGATAGCTTCAATTTTTCTTGGCAAGTTTGGTGTCATATTGAAGCTGAGATCTAAGGCCTTCATTTGACACCAAACTTGCAGAGGGCGAAAATTATTCATAAAAATGCATTTATCCTCAATCCTCAGGATTGAAGATCATATTGAGGATTATGTTGAAGATTAACGAGTTTTATCCATAACTTTTATTTTCGCTCTCTGCAAGTTTGGTGTCACATGAAAGCCCCAGAACTCAGCTTCAATATGACACCAAACTTGCCAAAAAAAATTAAGCTATCTGGCTAAAAAAAGGCCGAAAACACGGCAAGGTTGATGATTGAATTTGCATTGTGAATGAGGCATAAGTGTCACTTTTCAAGCTTTTAATAGAAGATGGGATATACTTGCTCAATACTTTACCCTTGATGGGTTAATCAATTAGGAAAATTGTTTGATTAAGGCTATAAAGTCTTGATTGTACAAATAATTTTAGAATTTAGACAATAGTTTCATAGTGAAAATATGAAAGTTTTTCAGAGCAGAGACAGTTGCGATGCGATATATCGCACCTATTTCAATGCTCTAAAACAATTCATACTAAATTGCTTCAGATTAAAAATGTTTGGAATTCTTTCAAAAGTAAAGTTTAACAATGTATAAAAAATATGCTTAAAATTTTTTTCCTCTATATTTTTCAAAGAATATATTTTTACTTTGGAATCCATTGTTGTTCTAAATAAAAACTTCTCAGCCTCTTATTTTTCTAGTTTTATTAGAACTGCTTTTTTACTATTCGTCCGGTGACGAGTTTCTGCTGTTTATTGTTTTTTCACGTTTTTTAGTTGTATCTCTTGAATATATTTCTATTCTCAAAACTTTGTTTAAACAAACTCATTAACATTAAGCTCATTATTTTATTTGCAAATTTTAATTGCTTTTCTACTCAATTCAATTTTACTTAAAAGTGTAGCAATAAAGAAAGATTAACTATTATTTTCAATGGAAGCTTTGTGGATTTTTCCCACTATTTTTAAAAATAAAATGCAACTTAAGCCAATTTTATTGATTATTTGCTAGTGGCTCAGACGCATGAGGTATAGCTTACTGGAGGCTGGGAGCAGCACACCCAGCAGTCTGTCCAGTAGCCATGGAACACCTTTGGTCAAAGCTTTGTCAGCTGTTTTCTACGGGCTCAGCTCTATACTAATCGTTTTTGTCAACAAAATATTGCTCACCAACCTCAGGTAAATTACATTTCAGTCACAAAACTCGCTGACAGGAAATTTGTCGGAAATTGTTAGGCTATTTGTTTTTTCCAGGTTTCCCTCATTTCTATGGGTAGCTGTCGGCCAAATGGCTGTCACTGTTTTTCTATTGTTTTTCGCCAAGCAAATGGGCTGGGTCAGCTTTCCCAGAATGGAAAGGTCCACTCCCAGAAGGGTTGCTATTATTGGATAATTTTTGCATATTTGACTACATGTTTGACTATTTTTATTTCAGATATTTCCACTGCCTCTGTTTTACGCTTTCAACCTAGTGGCAGGACTCGGAGGAACTCAAAAAATTAAGCAAGTTTTCGAAGTGTTTATGGCTTATTAACAAAGATAATTTTCAGCTTGCCAATGTTTACTGTGTTAAGAAGGTTTTCTATACTAATGACCATGATACTCGAGTTTTGGATATTAGGGTTGGTTTAAAAAAGATTGTAATGGAGTACTTATAAAATACTTTTTTAGAGTAAGACCTTCGTTTGCTGTAAAAGTCAGCGTTTTCTTGATGATATTTGGCTCTTGTGTGGCTGGAATGTAAGTTCTAAAGTTTCTAACACACTTCTATTATTATCTCTTTCATTTCGCTAAAAGGCAAAAAAATTAAAAAAACTTATATTGAGTATGAGTAAAAAATTAAAACTTATATTGAGTTCTACCGCATTTTGGTCATCAGAGCTAAGAGACTCTGTATGCATTTTGTAATCGAGAGTACTTCTGAGAATTATGTCTGAGGTAAGTGAGTGCGCGCATCCCAAAGTCTCAAGCCTTCAAAATGTGGATTTTTGTATACGTCAAGCCCCTGCCCTTCTTCGCTTGCTGGCTTGGAGATGAGATGCGCACACCCACATACCTTAGACCCAAATCACTCGAAAGTGCCTCTGGATGCATAAAAAATGTATGCATACCACAGTTTTTTATGCGGTAGGCCCCAGTATTCAAAACTAAGTTCAAATTTGATCTTTTTGGGATGTTTAAGTACCCTTTCAGATCAAATTACCTTGGTTGCCAAAAGCAAAAAACAAAGCTTCGGACAAAAAAAATTAAAAACACCCAACTGTCCCCAAAAGCACTCTTTCTATCCAAATAAGGACCGTGTAAGTTCGAAAAATGCTCAAACTTTACTTTTGGGAGGATTTAGTCCAAATTTGATTGGCTTATCTCAAGGACTTTTAAGGTATGATCTCACATATGATACTGTTGGCTATGTACTCATTTTTATCAACAACATATTCACTGCTGCTAATGGAGTTTATATGAAAAAGAAACTGGAAGCCAAAGTACTTATCTATCCACAAAAAGCCTCAACTAATATAGTCATTCAGGATCTGGGCAAATATGGTCTTCTATATTACAACTCCTTGTTTATGTTGTTGCCTACACTCTTCTGCCTTTTTGCGTTTACCAATGACACCAACAAAGTTAGAGACTTCTTCCAAGAAGGCAATTTGACTAGTCCTTTGGTGGTTTGCTTTGCCCTCTCCTGTGTTTGCGGTTTTATTCTTAACTATTCTCTGGTGCTCTGCAGCAGTCACAATTCTGCTCTAACAACTACTTGTGTGGGGCCTATTAAAGTGAGCTTCAAATGTATTCAGAACAACCATAAATTTATGCATTTGCAGAACCTATTTGTGACTTATGTTGGCATGATATCCAGTGGAGATTACGTCTTCCAGTGGGCCAACTTTATAGGAGTCAACATAAGTGTGTTCGGAAGCATGGTCTACACCTATGTCACTTTCCGAACATCTTCATCGTCGTCTAGTAGCAGCTCTAGGACTAATAGTGCCAACAAAAGAACTCTAAAGGCTAGAGATATTACTATGCGACCAACAGAGGGAAAACCAATGCTAGATACTAAACAAATGCCTGCTGAACGAGTAAAATAATAACTATACACTTAATTTATTTCAAGATAATTTTTTTTTCGCCTAAACGGGATTTTTTAAGCTTATGTACAATACTTCAGATTTACTTAAAAAATTTTTAAATTGTGTTTTCAAATTTGTTGATTTTTTTATAAATAAAAAATGTTGGTTTCAATCAGTGTTTCCGAAAATAACAGTTTCTTCTCCTCTAACCCTAGACTACTATTGGGTCAATGTGATCCCAGAACAATTTTCAAAGGGCTGTAAAAAAAGTTTTATACATCAACAGTGGCTGATCTTTTATGAAATTGTTTGTCTGTTTTTCAGAAATATTTTACATACTTTTTTGAACCCCCAGAAAATAATTTTTGTTTAGTGTTGTTTTCTGGCAATTAATCTCACACCTTCTAATCATAGTAATTACCGGAGTAGCTCACGATCGGGTGTTGAAAAGCAGATTATAGAGGCTTCGGCAAACAAGAAACCAAAGGAACTCAGTGAGCAATTTAAGCTACCGGCGACGACAATTCTCGTAGACAAGGTGGCCATTCTGAAGGCAATCGATGATGATGGCGGTGCGAAGCAACTCAAGCTCAAAGGAGCTAGGCATGATGTTCTTGAAGTGGCGGTCTTGCAGTGGTTCAAAGGGCCAAGGAGCGAAAACTGCAAGATGTTTGATGCACTTATGGCAGTAAGTTCTGTTTGAGTTTTTACTTTACAAGATCTACACTTTGAGGAAAAGGCGCTAGAGCTGGCAGGTGAATTGGCGAAGCAGATGAGGAAATCAGCTCCGCTAACAGAGCACCAAAGCAAGAAAGTTGCAACTTCAAGGCAAGCGATGGCTGGTTAGGCAAATTCAAGGCTAGGCACTCGATGGTCTTCAATAGCATCCAAGGAGAATCGGCGAGTGATCGGGAAATCGACCAAGCCGCGTGCGTTCAAAACAGCAGATCTTTTTGAAGCCTGGCTTTAAGAATAGGATCGCAAGCTCAAACGCGAAGGAAGGAAGGTTCAACTGTTTCAGGATAACTTCTCGGGACACAAGCACAGCCAGCTGGACAATATCACGATCAAGTTCCTGCCACCAAATACAACAGCTGCTTCGCAGGTTTAATTTTGAATTGTTTTTTTCACAATTCCAATCCAGAACTTGAAAGTAAACTACCGCCGATACCTTCTCCGTGGACGCATCGCTGCCATTGATGACAATATCAGTTACAAAGTGGATCTCCTGAAAGCGCTTTAATTTCTTAAAAAGTCCTGGAAGGAAGTGATGCCGCAGATGATCGCCAATTGTTTCAGAAAGGCCGGATTTATCAAGAACGTAGAGGTAGGTCTACTTGGATTTTGCTTTTTGAATAAAGAGGATTGGTTATAGGCGATGGATGTGACGCTTGTAGAGGAAGTTCTAGAGTTGATGCTGGACGAAGATGTGGAGCTGACTCAAGAAGTAGATTATCTGAACTTTTTCTGGACGGAATCGGCTGCGCTGAAACTCGTGCAAGGCAATCTAGAATCGCAATCGGTGGAACACTTTCCTTAGCAGAAATAGCGGCGGAAGTCTCAACAGTTGAAGCAAAAGATCCAGACAGGTAAACCTTGTCAATTTATTGCTTTTTATGAGGCTTCATTTTAGCGACAGTGATGTGATGGACATCGACGAGGAACCAGTACTACCGCCAACCACCAATCAAGGAGCGCGTGAATCATTGCAATACCTTCAGCGCCATTCCTCCGATCCGGCAATGCTTGAACTGTGTAACAAGATAGACTATTTGATGGTCAAGGGTGCCGTAAAGAAATTGAAACAAAAGAGCATCTTAAATTATTTTGCTGCTGATAACCAATGAGTTTTTGTTAACCGATACTTGATGTTTGAATAAATTTCTTCATTTCATGCGTAACGCTCGATGTAACGTATGTTTGGAAATGTTTGGAAAATGGCGCTCTATATAACGACGCTCGATATAACGTCCCATTTTGACAGGTCCCTTGAGGAACGTGCGAGCGTCGACATATCGAGCGTCGACTGTAGCTCTTTCCTCTGAGATTTTTTTTACCATCTGTTAGATTGTTGCTTGAACCAACGCTTGTCGATTACGGATTGACGTTTTTCCGAAAGAGATTGTTTCCCCTGCTTAGCACATTGTTTTCGAGTATACTTATACTTTTTACTGCTAATCTTTTTTCAGAAAAAAAATATAAAAAAGCCCACTTTCCAAAATCAATAAAAAATGCTTCTTATCTTTTCTATTTTTCAAAACGTTGTTTTTTGGGACTTTTAAGGCTTAGGCAGGGGTTGGCCAGCGTATGTTGGAGAGGACCTAAAGATGAGTCTAAGATATGTTTATATCTGTCCTAACATACACTGGCCGACCTCTTTTTTAAGCTTTAAAAGTCTCAAAAACATTTTGAAAAATGTTCTCGCGATAAAGGATAAGAACCGAAAAATGAGATCAAGCACTTGCCGTGTATTTGACCGTGTATTTACCTTGTTTTTAGCAACAAAATGTTGTGTTTGCAGTGTTTTTTGAACTTGGAACTATGGTCATCAACACAAAAGTGTCGATTTGTAAGCAAAATCGAGGTAAAAAAGGAAATAATAAGGAAAATGGTTGTTTGGCCTCATAAATAAGAGCTGTTATCAAAGTTTAAAAAATCAAAAAAGGGTCCCTTATTTCTCTAGTTGATCACTTTTTTTTTGAGAATAACACAGCACTAAGAAACAAACGGAAGAAGTAAAAAGTCAAAGTAAAGCAAAAAGAGGGTTTGTTACCTCTTCCAACTTCGACTGTCCATGTCTCAGTCTCTGTGTCATTCTATAACAACTATCCACATGACATGTTGAAATTCTAGAGCTTTGCTGCTTGAACTATACACGACTAAAAAAAGAAACTAAAGACATATGACCTTTTATATTTTCTAGCATTAAAAAATTAACATACATTGCCGAAAGCACCTTATGGTTGAATAATAAACCTTATGCTTAAAAAACGATTCATCCATCCATGCCGCGAAAGTGGTGCGATCAATGTGAAACTTTTTGTTTGTAGAAAGCTTGAACTTGACTTTGTTCTTGTTCTTATTTGCAACTTAGGTCGAAATTTCGCATTCTAATTTTTTTTTGCAAAAATGGGGTACTTTTATGTGAAAGTACAAAAAACTTAGGAAAAAACCACGAACTGTCCATTTTAAAAATTGCCATGAACTGTCATTTTACTGTTGTACAGACCCCTTTAAACCCTTTGATTGTTTGACTCCCATCGCTGCACAACATTTTTATAAAATAATAAAGAGCAGGGCTTTAACATTAAATGCAAAAATACTCAGCAAATCGACTATGAAGAATTTTTTAGCAAAATTTTGAGAAAATACTTTTGGTCCTTCCCAAATCATTTGGTAAATTATTTTATAGTGAGGAATGAGTAGTTTTTGTAGTATCTGCGCGTCCCTCCAAGCAATTCAACACAACTGATCCATCAAAGCCATCTCTGTAGACCTTTTCGAAGGCTCTGATTCAGGAGATCTATTTGGTGCTTTATCTACTGCCCGCGGATTACTGGCCAGTGCAGATCTTTTTAAAGGTAAAGTTTGAGATGGCTTTGATTTCTCTAAGTTCGCATCCTTCGGAGCTAATTAATTTATTGAAAAAATATATATTTATGTAAAGGAGATGTTTTATTGCACTTTAAAAAGTCAATGAAAGTTTAGCAGTCCAATTTTTCGCTTTGTTCTCATCGCCCACCCAAAAACTTGAACCATAAAATAAGTGATCTATGTGCACTGTCCCACTAAGTTCATCTATATAAGGATAAACTGTCGTTTTAACAGTATTTTAGGCAAAATTTAGCAAAATTGTATATTAATTGTATAGTGGCCTTATCTTCGGTGGCTGTATGAATTTGTGGCTGTATAGTAGCAGCCGAATAATTTAACCTTTTCTAGTTGACTGCAGACATCATCTTAATCCGATCCCTAGGTGTGCAGTTACCACTTCCAGTCCAAGAAGTTGGAATTTTTCTTGTATTATGGACTGTGAAAATTAATCACAAATATTTATATAACTAATCTAGACATAAGATACCGAAAAAAACCTTAGTATACAATGAACCTTAGTTTTTACTTTCTGCGCTGATTTCCTCCCAAAATATATGCCAGACGAATAAAAATGTTCAGGATATCCATGTACAAACTCATTTGCCTAAAATATTATGAAAAAACTAATATTTGTTATTCAAATGTGACCTACGCATTGATAGGATCGTATGAATCTCTAGCGAACTGCACTCGCTTTGTCTGGCCATACTGGTTCACATAAGTCTGACCGACAGGCATTGTCTCAGCTGCTCGAACGATTTTCTGGGTGTCATAGAGAAGGAATCCAGAAAAAAGAATCAAGCCTCCGTAGACTACAATAGACGCCAAACCTGAATTGCGATAAATTTTGTTTTTGAAATTTTTTCTATACATATTTTATAAAGGTTTTAAACTATGACTACTATTTGTAGCCTAAAATGAGGATTTAAGAAAACACAAATCCACAAAAAGATTTTTTAAGAGAATATCTATTGGGTTGTAACATAAGTGATGGCGGTTTTTTTGTACGGTTTTGCATTCATTTATTATCTTCCTTCTTTCAACAGTAATAACAACAATTCAATCATTTATGTATTCTCCTTCAGTTCTAACCACCTCCTCCCATCGATCTACCAGTTTGTTTATTCCGCTTCGCCAAAAGTCATCCGGTCTGCTATCGAAGAAGTTGAAGAGTCAATTTTCGAGATCCTCATCATTGTCGAATGTTACACCCCGAATTTGATTGGAGAGCGAACGAAAAAGGTGATAATCAGATGGAGCGAGGTCTGGGCTGTAAGGCGGATGCGGACAAACCTCGCAACTGAGCTCTTGAATAGCCGACTTGGTGAGCTGAGCAGTATGAGGTCGAGCGTTGTCATGCTGAAGAATGATTTGCCCTTGACGATCCGGTCGCTTCTCTTGAATTGCCTCATTCAGTCGGCGCAGTTGGTTTGAATATAGCTCATAGCGCTGCTATTCATTTGTTCCGCCAGCTCTCGAGTGGTTTGATAATCATCCTCCTTCAAAAGTGCGTTCAGGCGCTCTTCGTCAAACTCAGATGGTTGGCCAGAGCGATGCGCGTCATTAAGGTTGAAATTTCCGCTTTTGAACTTGAGAAACCAGTTTTGAGCCGTTCTTTCTGGCATAGCATCTTCTCCGTAAACCGCACAAATTTCCCTAGCTGCTTCTATAGCCTTCGCACCGCGACTGAAAGCAAAAAGCAAGTGATGTCGAAAATGCAAATCCTTGTCCACTTCACACTCCATCGTTTATACCTACAAATTACCAAGAATTGATCATTCCAGAAAAACAATAACAAAGATCTTGTAGAGCAAAGAATGAGCTTTCCATTGGTATGTAAAGTATATCGCATGTGTGTGATAATTAGCGAATAAAATTCCTTACTAAAAAACCGCCATGACTTATGTTACAACCCAATATTTACTCTAATTATACGATCTGCTTTAATCATACACAGTCTAATTACCAGTGAGCTGAAACAGCCTGATGAAGTTTTTAAAAATTTAACAGCCACTTTTTATAGAGCTCAACAAGTTCTTAAAAAATTTGCGAAAATTTCATGTCTCTAATCACACGAGAATTATTTGTTTTACAAAGTAAATATTTAAAAAAATGTGTAAAGATTCTAGACTTACTAGCTCCCAAAGCCGAGTGAACAGGAAAGAAAAATGAGCCAATGTTGGCCACGAAAACTACTCCAAGTCCCTGAAAAATATTTTTTCGTCTTTAGGCTGTCGTTTGATCTGCATTAATTGTTTAAAATATACATTTTTCGGTAAGTTTAGTACAGAAATTAGGTGCTTTTAGTATTTAATGCACAAACATTTTTTGAATAGGCATCTTTTTTAAAATTTATTATAGTTTAAAAATTGCTTGTCAAGTATGCAAGAACCATAGCCACTTACCATTGCCAAGGGTCCAGCCATGTTTAAGAATTTTTCGGACGGAGCGCAAATGGCGGTTGCAGACAACCCTAAAAATATAAAAAAAACCTTTTTAATTGATGTATTTTAAATTTTAAAGAAGAAAATTTTAAAAGTCTAAAAATGTTTTAATAAATAAATTTTGTAACCTGCAGCTACTCCGGCAGTGTACCAAGCAGCCCTCAGCAAAACAGGACCACCAAGGGCGCATAGCGGAGCCAGCATAGCTCCCAACACACCTGTGTGCAATGCCCAGGCTAGGTGCTTTACCGCCGTGTTTTCGTATGGGATAGATCGAGCCACCATTCCAGTCCCAATAATTAAAACGATTGAACCAAGCATAGCCTTAAAAACGAATTTTTCGGCAATAACTTAACTAAAAAATACCATAAGAGAGCCTCGACTGGCCATCGACATGATCCATGGAGATTTGGACGCAGCAACACCTAAAAGTTGAAATTTCACACTGTATTTTACAAATTAAGGCGTTTACCAGCTGCAGCAGTCAAAGCCAAACTGCCTGTCAAGTAACCATATGTGGCTTGAAGGCGGTCACGAACATATTGCGGCCATATGCTAAATTATTACAAGTACACTTAAATGTAAAAACAAAAAAATCAAGAGCGAAGAGGAAATTTTCTTTCAATGTGTATCCACATATTGGCTTTATATGAGCGCCTCTCAAAATTCTGTCATTATCCCTCAAGCTGATTTTCTATATTTTTATTTAAATTTTTTAAGACGGACTTGGGCATGCTTTCCAAGCTACGAAAAAGTAAAAAAATGTGTTTGAGTTTTGTTCGGCTGGCCTGCCCTACAAGCTAAAGAACCTCAGAGACCAGGAACATTGGTACTCATTAAAAAAAGAACTAAACATATTTGAAGAAAAATCCTCCGAATTAATACCGTTGACCACATTTTGTTTTAAAGACATTCGGTATTTTGCGTTTTTGCACAATTTTGTTCTCGCGAGTTTCTCCCTAGCCTTTACATTTTTCAACTCGAGATATTTGCTAGAATAAAAATTAACCTAGACTTTAAAGGGGGGCTAAATGCTGTTAAGGAGATAGTCTCGACACGAAAGGATTTTTCCAAGTTTTTTGTTTTTTAAATGTGGTTTGAGAGCCATATTTTGTCATATATGCGGAGTTGTAGTATCAGACAAGCTTGTGCAGAATTAAAAGTTTGATTGACGTCATCAATATCAAATTTCTAAATTCTTTCAAAAAATTTCCTAAACATCGAGACAGAAAAGGGAAAAAACCCACTGAAAAAGGTTTACCAGTCTTCTATAAAATTTAAATTTTTAGGGCATTTTTAAAAAGAAATTATAAATTCTGATATTGATGATGCTAACCTAATTTTTTATTTTGCACAAGTTTGTCTGACACCACAACACCAGATTGTTAACAAAATAGGGCTCTGAAACCACATTTAAAAATCACAACACTTGGAATAATCCTTAGACTATCTCCTTAACAGCTTTCAGCCCCTTTTAAATCAAAACATTATATGATGTAGTTGTGTGTTTACTACGTGTAGCATACTCACCCACTACGGTCCACAGCACTTTGCTCCTTGGACATGCCCAGACCATAATAGCACAGCATTCCAAGTCCAGCTGCGGAAGCACCAGCCAAAGCATATGTTCCATAAATAAATGCTAGAATTGTATTAATTAAAAGACTCAATGACGCCTGAGAAACTTACGTTTGCCTGTGGTTGGTCCAAGAAGTCGTTCACGGAGTGTGGGTCCAGCTACTCTTGGGTTTTTTAAAGCCTTAAATTTCAAAAATGTAAAAATATTTTAATAAAAATATCAAACTTCGGCAAAGGTTTGTCCTCCTCTCATCCCTCCAACACGACTCTCCCTAACAGCTGAAGTAGCAAGTTTGCGAGCAAACAGTATTGCTGCCATTGACTTAGCTGTAGAAGCTTGTAGTGGTCTTGCATGAAACACGGGGTTAGCAAGTCGTGAAAGCATTTTTCGCGGTAATATTAAGATAAATAGTTTCCAAAAGTAGTTTTATCTAAATTAAAGTTATCAATATCAAAACTATTTTAACTTGAAGTTTCAAAAAAATTTCAGAATTTAGAGCTAAGAAATGTGACAAGAGTTGAAAAGAAGTTTATGAAATTATAAGCCTGGTTTTTAATGCATTAAACCAAATGAAACAACTTTGAAAGTTACGAAATACTAACGTTTTGCTGAGGCTATCTTGAAACGAAAACACTACGCCAGCCAAAACATCGTTACCCGAAATTTCTAGACTTGCGTTGAATTGTTTTTATTATTTTTTGATTTTTTCTGGAAAGCTATCCGTGTGGCAAACATACTAATAGTAGAAAATGTCGCGCGGAGAAAAGTTTTGTGAGCCCATTTTTTGATATCGCATCGAGCTGATTTTTTCAGGACCAGTTCCTCTAGGTGGTGTTTACTGGTCCTGAAAAAATCAGCTCTTTTTGCTGTCAAAAAGTGGGCTCACAAAATATTCCTCCGCGCGACATTTTCTACTATTAGTAGAAAATGTCTGGTTGCCATACGTGTTTTTGGCTTTGGTCAAAATATAGGTTACAGATGAGGGCAGGGTGGTTAACTCAAATTTTAAAAAAGGTGGCGAAATTCCACCAAAAGGTGGCGTTTTAACTAAAAATTTTCTCTAAAGGTGGCATTCCTAAAGAATTTTGCCATATTTTGCACAAAAATGCCACCTTTTGCTTTTCGAAAAGGTGGCAAAAAATTTCAAAAGGTGGCAAGTTACCACCCTGGATGAGGGATCCGTTTATTAAATACCGGGTAATAGGAAACTTAATTTTATCCAATAGCAGACCTGGAAAATTGGTAACAAATTGAAATCACTGAAACGATAAAATCTGGCTGAGTTATGGCGCTTCAAAAACCACACACATCGAAGTCGCACCTCCATTGAGATCGCGTTATTAAGCACCGTTTCTATTTCTAAAAAGGCCAGATGTGTTGCTATACCTGACCTTCATACAAGAACGACTTGTGTCGTGTGACCGATTACTCTGCTATGCACCACTCTTACAATCCGTAATTCCTGTTTTAAATATTTAGGGGTTTTTTTGGCTAACACTACGTGTCCAATGACGCGGCAAAAGTCGCAGTCACAGTCACAGTCGCAGTCACACTTTTCCGCGTCATTGGACACCTAATATAACTATGTAACTTACTTGGGTAATTAAAAGCGTAATAAATTAAATATCCGATTTTCCAAGCCAGAAATCGGTTGAGTTTAGCAACCGACAAGGCAAGTAAAAGCTATAATCTAAAAAACGTTAACGCTTACCTTCAGATCAAACTTTGACATTTTAACAGAATCCCAACAAAGGTAAAATAAAAATCCTTCAAGAATACGGCTATGTTCATTATCTCAAACTGTTTTCCCCTTCTCAAAAGATTAGAAACACTGCTATTTAGCTGCCTTTTTATGCAAGTCTTCCTTTTAAATACAAAAGTCATATTTTTCAAGTAATGTTCTCACTTAAATGACTTTATTAGAACCAAATTTACAATCATTGACACATTAACATAAGTCACAACACGTACATGATGATCGCAAAAAAATTATCCTTAACTTATTGCCACATTTACAAAAAGTATGGTACTACAACCCTTTCTGGCTTTTCTCGATCCGAGTCTGAGACTTCATTGAACAGCTCTACTTCACGTTGTCCATCTGGCTTTATCTTCAACACGGATGCTATATTGCCACAGCGATAGCAATAGTTAGGCGCTAAAATTAATAAATATAGTCAACTTCCGAAAATTCGTCACCCCAATAAATCATCACACACTTGGGGTCAGGCAAATTTGAACCTTCATTATTGAAAGTATTTTACCAGTTGTGATTCGTCAACATAGTCAGAAAATTTGCAAGATTTTGCCGCTTGTTTTCAAAAAACTTTTAAATTAATGTATTTGAGGAGTAAAAATAAATAAAATATATCCCTAAGTCGTAAAAAGACATTTCTTTAAAAAATTTACTGACAAAATGTTGATTTTACCAATCTTTCAGCTAAATTGTTCAAACAGAATACAGTCGAGTCTCGATATAGTGATCACTCCCACTATAGTGATCACCTGGTTTTGACTTGGTTGGTTTATAAGGAAATATACTAAAAATAAACGTCTATATAATGATCACTCTCGATATAGTCACCTCTCTATAGTGATCACGGTTCTTATCCTTTATCCAGACCCCACCCTAATTTAAAAGGGTACCGGGATACTGGAAAATAGCCTAAAAGTATGGAAATTGAACAAATTTTTGTCAGTGTGGTCCTACTGCACCAAGAAACTCTGGTATGCATGCATGTTTTATGCCGCCAAAAAGGCGAATCAACTTATTTATGTCAAAATAAAAATAAAGTTCAACAAAAAAACTTGGATAATAACCGTGATCACTTATGATCGTCCCAGCAGTAAAAACAGCACTCTATATAGCGATTATTGCTAATTTTAAGGCCAAAACTGTGCAATTTCAAATGCGCACTTCTTGCTAAAGCATACATATTTGGTAAAATCAACTTTTATGGAATGATCTACGTCACGCAGAGGAGTTTTAATAGCAGAAATATACATTTGAAAGCTGGAATGGAAAAATAGTAGCTTAACTTTTTCTAACCCAATATTGTTTTGCCCCTTTATTTTCGTCAATAAATTTTCTTTTAGTAGATATAGCTTAAGTTTAACATAATTTAAGGATTATACGTGCTTCGGAAAGCGTGAAGGTATTTATGAGCAGTTACACTTAAAAGTTCAAAAAAGAATGATATGAATGAAGAGGTAATTTTTTTAAGTCATAAATTTGTGGCTAAAAAACCAGCGCATAAAATTAGTCTAGGGTACGTAACTCAAAATTTTTTAAAACAGTACATTTGGCCAAAAAAAGTACAATTTGGTCATTTTTTGCCTCGTACCGCAGCCACCCACACCCGCCCCCCTCCTTGGTTTTGGCCTTACTCATCCAAAGGTCATCCACAGACCAGGACCCAAACCACAGGGGGGGGAACAAGCAAAAATCGTGTTTTTGACTTTGTATACCGAAAAAATTTCCATGAAATTTTGAGCCAATTAGCGTTTACAGAATGTCGAAATTCGACCTAGGAAAAAAAGTTATGACCCTTCAAAAGTGTTTGTATTTTTTTGAAGCACTTTGTAGATAAAGAGTGTCGGCCGAATTTGTTTGGGGTAAGTTGCTGCGAAAAATGAGTTGTGAAAACATACCCGACCAAACTGTGCATAGTATCTCATCAAATATGTATTTGAAGCCTTCCTGAACCAGTTGGTGAGAGCGACATATTAGAGACAGATTGTTGGTTTCAAGAAACTTTTCAACGACATCACGACCAAATAGCTAAAAAAGCCGAAAATTAAGCAATGCAAGAAATTCACTTGTTTTAAAATTAGCCATATAATAATATAACTTTAACAAACGGCAATATATTTGAAAAGGAACGCTTTCATTTTGTGATTTTTTTAAATTTTTAAGTTATTTTTTGAAAACTAACCCATCCAGCTCCACGAGGATTCAAAAACCAACCAGGGTCCTAAAAATGCGATTATCACCGTAGCAATAAAGTTTTAAATTAAAAATACCATATCATCGGGGTCTGACCAGACCAAATCACAAAGCGGCCCGTTGGCTGGTACTTCCTTACAAAAAGAGTGTTAATGGGGCATGGAATTTTATATACGCATCGCTGAGGTCACAGGTTCGAATCCCTCTGGCTGCACCCCCTACTTTTTTACTCCATTTTTTTGTGGGCTCACTGACTTCAAAGGCCAAAAAGTTCCGAGGAATCGATTGGAACCATTTCCAGCACTGCTTTACGGTCAGCAACTGCCTCAATGCAGATGACCATCAAAGTAAAGGAAACCAGTAGTTTATTGGAAACCAGCAGTTTATTTTGCCTAAACCTCTACCTACTTTATTATTTCTCTGAAGCTGATAGCCACTTTTTAGAGTCGGAATTTCATGGGGAATCACATTGAAATTTTTTCACACCAAAATCACTTCAGACAATTGGGTAGCTTGCAAAAATTTGATGAAGCAAGAAAAGAGTATCTCTTAGTAGGATTGGTAGGATGGCACGGAATCGGACATATTTCAATGTTTTTTTTAAATTTTTCATCCAACTATATAGTAATCACTGAATGATAGCCCCAACGAAAGCCTGGAATCAGAGCTACACATCGGTTTTTAAAACGTGTGCAATTGTAGTAAAAATTCAGAAAATATCAATCAAACCGGTGGGAAAAACCTGCAAATGATAAATTTCTGGTCAAAAGACAATTTTTAGGTAGTTTTTTTGGCCTGCGACTCATCCGAAGTAGTCAGCCGGAGTGTTAAACCGTGTGCTGATTGTCTTGTTGGATTGTCAAGAGACAGAGGATCATTTTTAAACCAAACTTGTTTTAAAAAAAAATATGAAAATGGTGTTAGGGTGGGGTGTAAGTAGGGTGTGCGTGTAAGGGGATTTGAACATTCGACCTAGAAGATGCGTATATAAAGCTCCCTCCCCCTTTAAAGGGGCATGCCCACGCTAATAAGAGGTGGTGCCCGGGAATTCAAAACTTTTTTCTAATCATTGAACTTCTGTACGGATTTTTCAACTTGGTTTCTAACAAAACAATGCCTAGAATTTAATTTTAGGTGCAGTTTTGTTACAAACCAAGTTGAAACATCCGTACAGGAGTTCAATGAGAAGGAAAAAATTTTAAATTCGCGGGCACCACCTCTTATTAGCGTGGGCATGCCCCTTTAAAGGATTTAATTTTTGGGCATACCAGCGCGTGTCAGTGCAAGTTAAGGCGTGAACCAGCAATTTTTAAAAAATCATTTTGTTTTCACTCATTTTATGTTAAATCTAATATTGATGACCTTACCCTACTTTTAAAAATTAGGCAAAAAACTTTCATCGGATGGGGTAGAACACTTATAAAAAAAAATCAAGAGAGAAAGAAAATTTTGCCCTGCCTTTTTTTCACTGTAACGGACTGGTATGCCCCTTTAATAAATATTTACAATGTTTCTCTGTAAAGTCATTATTGCATCGAGTGTTGGCAGCTCTGGCGAAAGTCCTCCATGCACACAGAACACCTTAAATTTTTCATTTTGACAAAAGTTCCTTTACTGAAATTTCTCTTTTATTAGAAAACAGTTTTAAAGGGGCATGCTCACCTGTTCAAAATTTGTCCCGCCAATTAAAAAATTTTTTCCTAATCATTGAGCTTCGATACAGATTTTTTAGCTTGGTTTCTAACAAAACAATGCCTGGAATTAAAGTTTAGGTATAGTTTTGTTAGAAACTAAGTTAAAAAATCCGTACAGAAATTTTTTGGGAATTTTTTTGAATTGACGGGGACAAAATTTGAACAGGTAAGCATGCCCCTTTAACACCTTTACACCTTAAGCAGTGTAAATGAGTTACAAGTTTGAATTATCTTAAAAATAAATATTTAGTGAAATAACCATAAACAGTTTTAACCATAAACAAATTTGCAAAACTTATCTAAAAACACATAAAACAAAAACTTGGAAGACTAAATCTAAGCACGGTTTTAAGAAATTTTTTGCCGGGGATTTCGGTAAAACTGCATGTCAAGAACGAGCAACGCTTTAACAATGTAAATCATGTAAAACATTCTATTTACTAATTTTTTGTTATTTTTAGTATTACAGTGGACTCCCAATTTAGTGTACACCCTCGGGACCGGCCTAAGTGAATACTAATTCGAGGTGTACACTAAATTGGATTCGACTGCGGTCGTTTTACTTAGTCGCTTGCCAAAAAGTCGGGCTCAGATGTACAAGATACAGGGGCGTAGGCAGGGGGGTTGGGGCGAGGGGGCTACAGCTCCCTCCGTCAGATTTTTTGACAAAACATTGTTAATTAACGATATAATACTCGAAGTTAACAATATAATACTCGAAAACGATGTAAGTAAAATGAACTCTAGGGGGAAGGGGCTTTAGACCACTACCCTCCCCCCCTCCCGTTAAGTTTTTTCTGGCTACGGCTCTGATACTGTATCGGTGGAGTACAGTAAATTGAGAGTCCAGTGTAGCGTTAAAATATTGTTTTCTAAAATAAATAAATAATATAAAAAAATCCGAATTTTTTAAAAAGCATTATTAAAGGGGCATGCTCGCGCCCGATGCAATAATTCCTGCATTTCAAATTGGCGGGTACCAGGCACGCCAGAGATTTGAAATTCAAAATCAAATTGTGAGGGCAGAAGAAGAATGTGCAAATTCAAATTGTGCAAAAATCAGTTTGTGCAAATTCAGTCTGTGCCATCATTTGCAAGGATTTGCTTTTTATATTTCTAGCCCTCTTATGCTTTTGCTTTTTTTGTTTATTTTAGATTCATGCAAAGGAAAGCTAGCAGAACAGGCAGTGAAAAAAATTTCCTTCACCAAAGATTCTCTTTTATTTGTTTAGTATGTAATTTGAACTGCTTTTGAAATAAAATTATCTTGAACTCTTACATGTCATTTTAGTACTGGCTCGTTCACGTACTTCCAAGCTATCTTATTTGAACAATTCCTAGATGATGTCACCAAATCGAATGGGTCGGACATCACCAGCTATGTGGAGTCTTTTTATTTTATGAATAATATTTATAGACCGAATTGAAAATTGTGGTAAGCATTTCTTGTATTTCTTATTGTTTTCAGAAGTATGAGACGAGAAATGTAGCGCACAGAGAGAGTGTATTGTACCAAATCATTGCACAGTTTTCTATTTCAGTAATTCGTAATTCGTGTGTGTAAATCATGAAAATCACGAACAATTATCAAAAAAATTGAAAGAAAACATTCAAAATAAAATTCATAATTTGATTTTGAATTATAAATCTCTGGCGTGCCTGGTACTCACCAATTTGAAATGCAGGAATTATTGCATCGGGCGCGAGCATGCCCTTTTTCATTTGCAATCAATGTAAAGTAATTTCCAAAATTCATATTTATCAAATCCTGGCAGAAATAACGTCTTTCCGCAAAATGTAATTTTATAGATTTTTTTAATAAAATAAATACCTTGTCATCAACTAAAGCTGCGATAGGAAGGACATCAAATACCTAAGTATTTTAGTTTTAACTCTATATTAGAGTTGTTAGTGTATATTACCTTGCAACACCACGACCAAACTACTGAATGACCTAAAATTGATTGTTTACATGTTTCAATATATGAAAAAATTAACCATATTTGCTTTGGCATTCATCGTAAAATCCATATTGATGTGAAACTGCATAATCAAAAAATTAGTGGAAGAAAGTGAAAAAAATATAAAGATATGCATACCTCTGCGGGTCTCATGATTGCCCCGCAGAAGAGTAACTTTATTAGGATGTATGAGCAGCAACAAGAAGAGATAAGTGACGGTTTCCAAGCTATATAATAATCTTTTTAACATTTTTTAAATTACCGTATTTCCTCTAATAAAGCCACCCCCTCTATTAGAGCCACCCCCTTTTTAAAAACGTGGTTTTTTGCAAAAAAATCAGAGAACTGTAAATCTTTTGTTTGAATTCAAATTTATCTTGAAACCAAAAGTAAATTTCTGCTTTTTGATGTAGACATTTAAGTTTTTTATTTTCTTCATCGCCATATCTGCTGTGAGATCGGTATTTAATCGTTTTTCCAGAATCATGGATCTTATCGCTAACTACGAAAGTGACTCAGAAAAAAAGCAGGAAGTCGTCAAGGAAAAGTCGCGCAAGTCGTACAGCGCCGAGTTCAAGCTAAAGGTCGTCAACTTTACCAAATCAGTGGGCGGCTCGAATCACTCGGCAAGCAAGAAATTTGGCGTGGATCGTTCTACAGTGATTGATTGGGTTAAACAAGAACAGAAGCTGCATAACATCAAGTAAGCTCTTGTTTTTGTTCGGATGTTTATATTTGACTTCAGAAATGCACCAAATCCTGAGTTCTACGCCTTTTAATGCTTGCCAACATCATTGAAGTTCTATTCGTACAGCCAACATCCTTGAAATTCTATTCGTACAGCCAACATTCTTGAAATTCTATTTGTACAGCCAACATCCTTGAAAAATTGTATTTGAAAATGTTTTTGTTAGTTCAATAAATTTTGATATGAGACGTCTAAAGTATAATATACCGATTGTTAAAGGCATTCAAAATATAAAGCCACCCCCTCTATTAGAGCCACCCCCAGAGGACATCCAAAAAATAAAGCCACTGTGGCTCTATTAGAGGAAGTACGGTAATATACAGTCGACTTCTCGATAGTAAGGACCCTTAGCTAGGGACCGATCTTAAAGGTCCGTTTTATTAAGAGTCTAAAACAGGTGACCCTGGTCTATAATATAAACAGTTCTTACTATCGGATGTCCGTACTATCGAGAGTACACAGTACATAAAATACATATTTGCAGTCGAATATCTTCATAGTGGTCACCCTAGAGACCGACCAAACCGACCATTATGATTATTGAGGTGAGAGGAGGATTGTCACTATGGAGAGACTCGACTGTATTGAAAAAGTTTTTGAGATTGAGGCATTTGGTGAATCACGTGGCTCAATATAGGCACAATTACCGTATTTCCTCTAACAGGCCGCCCCTCCCAATAAGCCGCCCCCTCTAACAAGCCGCCCCCTAGGGGATGATTGAAAAATAAGCCGCCCGCCTCTAATAAGCCGCCCCCTTACCTTCACCTTGTTCCCAGTTCACTTAGTTCCATGCTTTTTGAATGATCGATATTTTCATTTGTTTGTTTGTAAGCACACCATTTTCTGTTATCGCTTTCTCGTAAATACAGCATTTTCGGTCATCTCTTTGTCATAAACCCAGCGCCGATTTTCGAAAAACGTGGCTTAAATTTTTGCGGCGCTATTGGTTGAAAAACAAGCCGCCCCTCAATAAGCCGCCCCTCTAATAAGCCGCCCCCTAGGGTGATTGAAAAATAAGCCGCCCGGGCGGCCTATTAGAGGAAATACGGTATAACAAGTTTTCAGAAAATGTCTTTTTAAAAACAAGTTTGGGAGTGGAGGTTGGTGTTAAAAAAAAGCTTGAGCTTAACGTTTTTAAAGACACTACAAATACTAGGTCAAAGATGAATTTACAATAACCTGTAGTATCCTCGATCAACATAGTCTGAATCAAAAAAGGTTAAAAAGTGATAAATAGATGACCTCTAAGTAACCTCCAAGAAAAACATAGTTAGTTTCAAGAACTGATCCACCCACTTCAAACAGCTTCATTAGGTCAAAAACTAAATAAAAACATTAGGTTTTTGCATATCTTGAAACTTTTGAAAACCTACACTGGCCATGAATATCTCCACAGATTGTAGCAGGTGAAGAGACTGCAGCTATGTTAGACTGATAGGCAAGGCGATTGACCAGTCTTAAATAGTCTAGAATCAAAAATGTGCCAACAAGTACAAAACCTACATATTGCATAAGGTAATCATCTGACTTTCTGGCAAATAATGGCATTTAGCAACATCTGCAAGCCAAGCATCTGGGTCTACCACTCGACCCCTGAACTCAATGGTGGCATGGCTACCACCTTTCGTATTTTGATAGCCAATGGAATTGGCGTTTGAGTTGGTGAAAAGAAGCCCGTCCGGTGAACCAAATTGAGTATCTAATGCAGTATTGTTGGCAGCAGAAGAAGAATATGAGCTAGATGAAGCATTTACTGAATCACGTGGCTCAATAAATTCATTCTCCGGCATGGATGTAGCCATTTAAAAAAACTAAACATGGATTATATGGTTGGTGTTATAGTGTTTTGAAAACAACTTGTTTTTTTAACTCATACAGTTAATACAACAAAAGTAAGTTATTTATACATCAAGCGCTTTGAGCGATAATTCTGTGAGAAAAATTTTCTTTCAGAATTTTCAAATAAGAGTTCCAGTCAGGACGGAAAATTGTTTTAATGCAAGTATTTTTTATTGTTTGAATTTTTTTGAAAGATATACAAGGCAATTTATTATAATCTCCTTGTTTTTTTTTGGCTAAAGTACACTTTGTCAATGGAGTCAAAACCTCATTTTTTTAAAGTTTAAGCATCTTTAAGGCTCTGGATGAGCGCACTAACTTACCTTAGACATGATTCCGAGTAAGACTAACAGTTAGTAAGACTAACGAGTAAGAGTATTCCGAGTAAGACTCTTGATCGAAAATGCATGCAGAGGGTCTTTTTGCCAAGTTCCAGTGACTAAAATGGGGTAAAATACCGAAAAATGGCCAAAACCATAAGGGGACCAAGGCAAAAAATGACCAAAAACCACAGGGGGACCAAGGCAATAAATAAAAAAATTCGAAAAATGTCCTTCCCACACTTTTTTCGTCTTTCCATCGGTTTAGGGCCTAAAAGATGCTTAGACCTTGAAAAACGAGGTTTTGGCTTTTTTGGCAAAGTGTACTTCTGCTGTTTTTTCCGAGTTCTTGGCGTTGAATTTTAACTAGGGTTGAGAAATGGTCAAATGATCGGTCATTTGACTGGTCAGATTTGCTTCCAACTTTTCCGAATCCAGACGTTTTTGAAGTTTCGACGTTGGAGAGTTGACTGTATAGCGACAGTTAACTGTATAGTGAGAGCCAAACATAAATTAAAATCATTTTTACCCAAAATTTACTTGATGGTTAAAAAATATTGAATGACCGGTTCGAAGACCATCACCCAACCCTACTTTCTTATAAAACTCGTCGAGAGTATTAAGCAGGTTTGAGATTAATCAGCAACTAATTACTCGAAAAGTATTTGTGCGGCTATATTTACGACCCTAGTAGATTCTCTGTCATGCCCTCTATGTTGTTTGGGTAAATTTATTAAATGACCAGAGTTTGGTCATTTGACAGGTCAAATGACAAATGACCGGTCATTTTTTAAATGACCGGTCATTTCACAACTTTAATTTTAACCCACTTTTTCAAAACTACTCTCATGTAAATTACCACCACTCATCTCACTGGTTACAAAATGAGTGGTAATTTTTTTAAGAGCAGCCTTCAAAAAGTGGGTCAAAATGCAATGCCGAGAACACGATTTTGAATCAAGGGTGGGGGTGGTTTAATTAGAGGAAATACGGTAATTACGCGGAGGAAGTTTTTGTAGATTAAATCAGTGCGTTAGATAGTAGCGGGTGCGAAAAAAGTTCCCGAACTCTGTTTTAGCAGCCTTTTAGACATCAAACAAACATGAAATATTTATTTCCACTATACCATTTTGTAGCCCTGTATCTCCTCTTTCAGATGGAATATTCAATTTAGCTTGATTATTTTGGATAAGTCACCATTTGGCTCAAAACACTTGTCAGGTCATTTTGAGAGGTTGACAAGCGTTTTCATTACTTTACAAGATGAAATGTTTTTTTGAATTTCAAGCGTTACGACAGCATCTTATCACCACTTTGTAGCGCAGCTCAAGAGCTACAAAACCCATGTTACAATGAGATTTTTGAAAATCTGAATGTTGAGATATGGCCTTTTCAAAAAAATCAATTTATTTGAAAATGACCAAAAATCCGAAAAAGTGAAAAAAACTTGGATTTTAGTAATTTTTAAATAAATTGATTTTTCGAAAAGGCCTATCTAGTAATCATTTTTTGGAGACACGTTACTTTATTTTACTTTTTCGGAGTCAAATTTTTATTTTGACTGCTTTTATTTAATTTTCTTATTTTTTTTCAAAAGTGATAACACCATCATGTGGCCCTGCGACTGCGACGGTTGAAAAATAATCCGGACACCTCCAAAATGGTATAAAAGTGTTTTTTGTGGATTTTTGGAATGGTACAGAAAATAACTAAGCAATTTTCGACAGTAAAATTTTCTTTTAGAAATTTTCGGTGACATTAAGACATACAGTCAACTAGGCTTTCGCATGGGACGGGAATCCCACGGGAATTCCAGTTTGGGAATCCCGGAAATTTTCCAAATCCAAATCCTGAATCCCGCCGGCTCAAAAGCTAAAACCGCGAATCCAGCCGGTTTATTTTGAGAAATACCGAAAAATTTGATAAATCATTTTTGTAAGGCTGTTACAATGTTGACATGATGTTCCGTATGTGTGTTAAAATAAGAGTGCAAAGTCGCAGCATTTATCTAAACAGCTTTCATCATTTTATAGTGCACTCTTGATTTAAAACCACCTTTTCAAGTTTGTTCCCTAGTTGGGTGTAACCCATTTTGACTTAACTTTTTAAATTTTTTTACCAAATTGTAGTCATCACAATATGGTTCCCAAAATTATAAGAATTTCGATTTTGCCGATCGATTTCGTAAAAGGTAAAGGTTTGCAGTTTACTTTACTAGGGACAATTTAACTTTACAGTAAACTGTAAAAGCTACAATTAACTGTGCAAGCTACATTTAACTGTGCAAGCTACAGTTAACTGTACAACCGATTTAACTTACCGGTTTTTGGTGGTAAGTTGCCGGTAACTTACCGGTATGTTACCATGGTAATTAAAAGCCTCATAACCCTATTTTATTCCTTATTATACGAGAAATTTAGTTAGAATATGCACTTTGTGGTTTTTTGAAAATCCCAAATCCCGACGGGATTTGGGATTTTCATCGGGATTCCCAGCTTTCTTCTAGCGGGATTCCCGGTTTTCTTCTAGCGGGATTCCCAGTTTTCTTCTAGCGGGATTCCCAGCTTTCTTCTAGCGGGATTCCCGGTTTTCTTCTAGCGGGATTCCCAGTTTTCTTCTAGCGGGATTCCCAGTTTTCGAATCCCAAAACTTTTTGGACTCCCGATTCCGAATCCCGCTTTCGCAGATGAGACACCATCTGTGAGAGCCTACAGTCAACCTTCTCTATAAGCTAGACTCACTATAAGCTACACATTAAGACAGCCGTTATATAAGGACGCAAGAAAGGAAACGTCATTGTTGGCTTCTGTGAGTTTAAATTAAAAACGAGATAGGGAAACATTTGAAGGCATAATTTTTTCGCATTCTTGCATTCACTTCTTATGAATTTATTTAGAAGTTTTCCTTTTCATCGAAAATTTTTAAAAGATTAGAAACTTGGGCAAACTCCAACCCTGATACTTTTGCAAAAGTTTTAAAGAATTAATTATTTACTTTTTGTTTAAAAATTTGTAATTCACTTATTATTGCAATGAAAAATTTCTATCTACTTAGCGACGATTACCGTATTTCTTCTAATAAACGAGCATGCAAGTTTATCCCTAAATATATTTTATTTGTCTAAGATTGGCTTATTCTCTATCAACTGACACCCCAGTTAACCGACACCCTAGATCGGTCCCCAGAAGTGTCGGATAACCGAGATTAGACTGTAACGCAAAGATGTTATTTCAGCACAAAACACTTTATCGAATTTTCGACCAGTCAAGGTAGTAAAACTGCTCGTCAACTTTTCCAAAAAAAACTCACCAAGGGATTGGAGTAGGTTGGTACTCTATATTAACACCAAATAAAATTTTATCGCGCGATTGAATATAGTAAAATTAATAGCTGTCGCGCGACAACTAATACTAAGAGTTATAGTCGTCTGGTTGCCAAAATATACCTGAATAACATTTAAAAAAAAACTTTGGGTTATTTTAACATTGAAGAAATTACCACTTTTAATAAATATCCCACTGAAAAGTGATTTCATCTAAAAATAACTGGGAAACGTATTTATGAATGTTCTTGTACTTTTTTCATGACGTCTTTGAAAACTTATTTTCGTAATTGTCAAGTACTTAACTACAGCAATAAAAATAATTTCATGAGCTTTTTGCAGTCTTGCATATTAGTACAATGGCTTCACAAAATATTCATGTGAACAGTCTTTAATTTTTAAAAGTTTTTCTTTAGAAATTTTTACTCTTTAACGCACGTGTAGGTCAATTTTGCTTGCCAATGCATCCATTGATGCTTGAATGAATTTAATTTTGGCTAAAGCGATGTAAAGTGATGATAGGGCCGGTTGAAAAGCATCCTTTTTTACTCTTCTATCTCTTGTTTTCATGCAGTTAAAAAGAGCATTGGAAAAATGTTTCTTAACTTTGTCGTCTTCCTTTACGTTTTTTTAAGAGCTGGCCTAAAAATAGCTAGCAAGTTTCAATTTTCGGTAATGTGTAGGAGGTTTTTAGTAGTTTTTAAAAGCACACGCTTTTGAAATTCTTGCACATCGAATCTATACTATCTATATGTTTCTAAAATATTGAGTAATATAGCTTAGTTCTAAAACATAGATGTTTGTTTTATAATAATTTAATAGAAAAATTTGATGTGTTTTTAATTATTTAATTTAAAAAAAAGAGTATTTGACATTTTCTTAGTTGCTGATCCATTTTTAAATCAGCAAAGCATGGAAGCGAAAACTTCAGAAAACTCTACAGTAATTTAAGCATCGAAGTGAATTATTTGATTAATCATCGAACAGATTCAACTATTTATTATATTGCGAGAAAAATACAATAGCCTGAACTATTTTAAAGCTCTTCTACAAACATTCTTTAATATTGCATTTGAATCTCTATATAATGGACAAAAAAAGAACGGCATAGTGTGTCTATTGGCACTTTTATAGTTCCCTCCCATACTCGGATTTTTTGAAAAGTGACCCAAAATCATTTCCCGAACTAATTTTTTTGATAAAAGAAGGATTTCTGAACACTTTCGGATAAAAGAATTTGAATTCTGTCAAAAAAATTGCCTCCCGCCCCTAGGAGGAAAATTGTTTTTGAATTTTTAAATTCCTAAATTCTAAATTTTTAGCCCCTTATATAAAGGTCCAATATATAGAGAGTCTAAAAAAAGTTTTCGATGAAATGGTTTGCGGCTATCGCTTTTTGGCCTAGATTAAGTTTTACTAAGTCTGTTAAAAAAAAAGAAGTGCGCCTAGACATGTAGCTATGTTGATATTTTTGCAAAACTAATTATATTAGGTTGTTCTAAAAGTTGTGAGACTAACCGCGTGAATTTTTTGTCAATTTTTTTTGAAATTTCTCGATTATTTCTGAAAGTATTGCTATTATTTGTTCGTATTGGATATCGAAGGTAAACTTTTTCTTTCTTAAGACATTACCTTACAAATCACAGGTATTGTGCATCACGAATCTCTACCGAGGAAGCAAACAGTCAATGCCGCCGTCTACTCTGAACAATTGGAAAGGGTCAAGCAATCTCTGCAGCGAAAGCGACCGGATAAGAATAACGTCATCCTTCTTTATGATAATATGCTCGTCCGCATGTCGCTGCAACTGTGAAGAACAAGCTGGGAAGTGCTGGACCATCCTCCGTATTCACCTGACTTGGCTCCTTCGGACTATCATCTCTTTCGATCAATGCAGCATTTTCTCAGTGGAAAGGAATATGAAACAGAAGAAGAATGTTAATGAAAAGCCTGTTAGATTCTTTGTTAAAGGTATTGGCCGCTTGCTATTTCGTTAGGAAAAAGTTGTTGAATGTGATGGTGATTATTTTGTTGAATAAAGTGTTATGATCATGGTTTTGTGTTATTTTTCTTCTAGAATGTTCCAATACGAACAAATAAGAACAATACTTTCAGAAAAAATCGAGAAATTTCAAAAAAAATTCTGGGCCTATTAGAGGAAATACGGTAACTTATATACTTCGTACTCACTTTAAAAGTGCTCACGCTCAAAACCAAAAATTTTAAATGTGGTAAAAGCCGCTTTTTGAAAAAAAAAGTTCAGTAGATGAGTTTCATACAATAAGATCACCACATGCACAACAAAAATGACAGGTTGTATAAAATAGTCGTTAAAAACGACAGTGAAATAACCATAATTATTCTGAAGTGTGGTTATTTGTGTATTGCGGGTAGCGGCTACATAAAAAATAAGCCTTTTTCCAAAAATTAGCGTAGCTTGCCGCTGTTGCGGCTGCAACTAAGCGCAGCCGCGATCAACTTTAGTGAAATGTAGAAAATAAAAAAAATTTAGATCCTGAAAAGTACAAGTTAAACAACCATTTACGCTCCTGCATTCACCAATTTCTTGACCAAAATAAAAAGTTACTAAAACTTTGTTTAAAATTTTTCCGGCATTATCAAACAATGGACGGATTTGAACTTTATAAGGTACCTTTCTTAAAATTATTAAAACGAAAAAAGTTTTCTTACATAAAAACACTTTTTTGCTTGTAGTTATTTTTGTTGTTTATACTATTGCCTGTAGTTATTTCTCACACTTTTAGAAAAGTCGAAAATTTTAAACACGTGAATTGCACACAAGATTCACGCAGAATTTTCTTTGTTTATCTAATTTAAATGTTGCTAGCTGTCTATTATTTGTCTATTTTTATCTTAGATTGCCTAAAATATGTCTTTGCTTTGAGACTAGAAAAGGCCATTTTAAAGTCTACATCAGATAATGATTTTAATATATGGCTTAACTTTTTCGAATACCGTATTTTCTCTAATTAGCGCCCCCTGATTCAAAATCGTGTTCTTGGCATTGTGTTTTTGACCCAGTTTTTGATCACTTCTTCAGGCAAGTTACCGCCCATTTTGTAGCCAGAAAGATGAGCTATTAAATGGTTGGTAACTTGCCTGGGAGAAGTGATCAAAAAGTGGGTCAAAAACACAATGCCAAAAACACGATTTTGAATCAGGGGGGGTTAGAGAAAATACGGTAAATTATAATGTTCAATCTTTTTATACTGACTTGATTGAAATTTTTTTTTATGATTTAAAAAGATGATAGACAAGTAAAACCTGTTGTACTTGTTAAAAAAAATAGCTCCTTAATTTTCATCACTTTTTAAAAAAATTCAATAATTTTGATATTTATGTTAAATTGAACGTGGACTGTATGCATATATTTTCTTACCTAAAATAATGTTGAATATTTTTTGATGTCTCAAAAAACAATGCCTAAAACGCTTTTTTAAATAATTCTTTTAGGCTGAAGCTTTTGAATTGACCTTTTACAAAAAGGCTGGCTTAATTGTGTTAGTTATGTTGTATGGCTAGACCTACGTCTTTTGTTTTATGCAGTTTTGCGTTTTTCGCCGTTTTCTGGCTAAATTAGTTGGACAAGTTAATCTTGTTCTATAGCTTGCTTTGTCTTTTGGCCGTCAGTTTTGTTTCCAATTAGCCAGCTTACATCTAGTTCTATGAATCCGTTTCCGGTTGCCGTTATTTTGTTGGCCAATGATTAGGGATGTATATTGGAAATATTTTTTTGCCTGGGCGAGTATTTTTATATTAAGCAACTTTGAATCTTCGTTACCTCCTATAATCAAACATTGTCAAACACATCTTTGTGTGATTAAGCTTGTAAAACATCTGGAAAAAATTGGTGCTAAAATTAAAATTAGTGCTCTGCTCTGGCCATCCAGCAATATTTCGATACGATATTTTCGGATAAAAAAATTTCGATATTGATAACGATATTTTGAAAATTTTCGAGCGAGCGATAAGGTATATCGGATTTTCGATATTTTTTATTATGAAAAAATTTAAAAAAAAAGCGTAAAAAAAGCTAGCCAACTCTAATAGCCAACTGTAATCTTAAAAAGATGTCGCTTTATCCAGTGCTTATTAGATCTTTTTTGAACGAGCGATATTTTCAATATTTCAAAAATTTCGATACGATATTCGATATTTTAAAATATTTTGAGCGATATTTTGGACCGAATTCGCTCTGAGCGAGCGATGTTTCGATACGATATATCGCTCAGGCACAGCACTAATAAAAACCTTTTATCGTAATTATTCTAATAGAAACCCCGTCTCTAATAGTAACCAATCCCCCCCCCCTATTTTTGACTATGATTTCAAAGTTAGGGTTATTTTTGATTGACAATTTCAGATTTTTAGAGGATTGAAAAATAGTAACCCCGGGGTTTCTATTAGAATAATTACGGTATATTAATGTTTGTAATGCTATCGACAGGATTAAGCAATATAAAAGATACAAATTATATAAAAGAGATTTATAATCTAGTGTTTTGGCGTCAGCTACATTGCCTACAGCTAAAACAAGATCAACCGACAACTCTAACCGACCAACAAAGGCAAGCAATATGCTCCTTAATAGTCTTATATCAAAAAAACTTAAAGGGGGGACTTTTGCGGATAATTTTAAGGAAATCACATCAAGTGAGGTAAAAGCCCTGGTTTTTGAGTGTGAGAAAACCGCTGATTTTTTGGTTTGAGATTGGTGTGATTTCCTCAAAAATTATTTTTCACTAGGGTGTTTGACGACTCAATCGATAGAGAAAAATCTCAGCTACAAGACGGTATAAAAACATCTGAGAAAAGATAAGAGGCGGGTGCCTAAATAATAATTTTTAATGTGATAGAAATTAATGTTACAAAGTAGCCGCAAAAGTCCCCCTCTTTAATTAGTGAATGAATTTAATTGCATATATTTTGGTAAAAAAACGCTGGTTAATTATGCACTAATCCAATATATTATAAAATAAAAATAATTTCTCTTAAAAAACAATACCTCTAAAGGAGGCTTAAAAAAATAAAACATCGTGTCGTTTTCATTCTCAAATCCCGGGTGGAGCTAGAGGGAACCCGAATTATAGAGAGGTAAAATTAGACACAGTGGTAAAATTTTGCAACTCTTTTGGATTGTCACAACGATTGCGAGAGAGTTAAATTTTAACTAGACAGGTATAAAACCAAAGAAGTTTTATTAACAATCGTAAAATCAAAGCAATCTTAAACACCAAACTCTTGTGTTAAATCAATAGATACCGTGTATTCTCTATAAAAGGCCCCTCTCTAATAAAGGCTCCCTTATTTTTTACTATGATTTTAGAGTTAAGGCCATTTTTGATTGACAATTTTGAGATTTTTAGGGGTCAAAAGATAAAAGCCTCGGGGCCTTTAATAGAGAATATACGGTATGCGATATAACACAATATAAAAGGAACTAATCTTTTGGTTTGGTTATATTTGCCCTAGATATGCAAACTGACTCTCTAACTGCTTTTAAGAAGAAAGCAGTAGTGCTTGCAGCGTAATTGACTAAGCATATCAGAATTGCATGAGAGAAATAGAAAACTTGCTTGGATTAGTAAAGCTGGAAGAAAGGGCAGAAGAACTCAAAGAGCAGCTTAGGATGCGCTCAAGGAAGATACACTGTCACAAGCTTTGTAATTAACGACAGACAGGAATGCGTCATTGTTAACAGATACAGGAAATTGTTTTAGGGCTTAGAAGAAGTGCTAGATGAAGAGCCAGATGAAATTATCGATGAGCTTAACCAAATTTTTAAGAAGCTCATGGTTGCTAAAGAAAATAAATTGCAACTGTTGAACTTTTTGGCTGATCATGAAAACTCGTCTAAGAATCAACCGACGACTATGAAAAAAAAACTGCTGTAGCCAAATATTTATTGTAATAACCAGAACTCTGACGAGTTATACAGAAAAACTGAAAGTGGAAATAGTCGACGAAGATAACTGGTCTCTACTCTGGATGCAAAGTCTTTTAGTGGCATACAAAAATGCTTTATGTTGACCCAGAAATTCTTTGGAAGAGCGATCAGCTTGATATTCAGAAAATATGCAGAAAACAAACCTTATTGATGTACTTTTGAATGTTGTTTATTTGTTGAAAAAATAAAGTTTTTAGAAAAAACTCTCTATGTCACGAACACTTAGAACTTTTTGGCCAAAATGCTTGATTTCGAGAACCTCTGTAGCTGGCCTTTAGGGGGTTTGCTATATCGAGCATCGACTATACAGGGTGATTCAAGAAATTCCCCGGTTTTATTTTATGGACTAAATTTTTTTCTAGCTGAAATTCCGAATTTCTGTTTTCGCAGATTGATTTCTCTTGACGGGGAATTTTGTTTTCCGTACCTAACTCGAAAAATAAAAATTTTGAATTTTTTCACTTTTTTACCTTGGTCCCGCCTCTGGTTCCAAAAAATGACAAATTTTGATTACAAATTTTAGCGCGGGAAGTTGAAAAAACCGACAACATCAACAAAGAACATTGACAACAATTGAAATGAACGGGAACATAAGAGAGAAATTCATTCATGCTAGCTCACGTGTGCTCAGATTCGGTTCCGCCCAGAATGCATCAATGACTTCTGCTTATTTTAGCTCCGTTCTCACCCATCTAAACACAAAAAACACTATGAATGAAACAAAATTAACAATGTTCGCTAACCTGGTATTTGACCTCTTCTTGCGTTTCACATCTCCTCTATTCAAGAAAGTATCAAACCAGTCTTTGACGCTCTTCTGGTCTGGAACCTTCGCGTGCCACGGAAGCTGATAACGATGTCGAAAAGATCTTTGTACAGCTACCGGACTTCCGAGCTTTCCATATTCGACAGCACAGAATGCTTTTTGCTGCATGGTGAAAGCCATATCTGAAATCAAAACCAACTAGAGGAACGAGAAATACGGAAGAGATGAAAATACGCAGATAAGCATAGCAATCGTTTTTCAATGATCAATATGATATGAATAACATGAAAATGCCTTTTCTAAGCACCTATGAGCCATAGTAATCGGTTTTTTCGAATTCCCGCGCTAATATTTGTAATCAAATTATTGGTCATTTTTTGGAACCACATCAAGACCATATCGAACCATGTACCGTATTTCTTCTAATTGCCGCACAGTCTCTAATTACCGCACACCCCTAACTTTAAAGACTTATATCTCGGAGCAGAGTAAATATTTTGCTAAGCTGTTTGATGCATTTTCTTAACTCCCACGAGCTCTACCGATTCCACTTTTCAGATCTTGGTTAAGCACCCGAAAATCTCTAGATCGAATTTGAAAATTTCCGATTTTCGGGTGATTGAAAAATAAGCGCACATGTGCGGCAATTAGAAGAAATACGGTATATCAAAAATATTAAATTTAAAATTTTAAGTCGAGTAATGTTGGGATGTAGAGGTTTAAATGATTATACAGGGTGTTTCAAATTTCTAACACTTTTAAACGGCCATAACTTTTTTTCTAGGGCGAATTTTAAAATTCTGTAAACGCAGATCGACTCAGTTTTTGATATAAATTTTTTGGTATATAATGTGAAAAACACGATTTTCGCTTGGCCCCCCTGTGGTTTGGGCACTGGTCATCCCGATGCATCCCATGACCAGGACTGAAACCACAGGGCGGAGCAAGCGAAAATCGTGTTTTTCACATTATATACCAAAAAATTTATATCAAAAACTGAGTCGATCTGCGTTTACACGCCCTAGAAAAAGTTATGGCCGTTTAAAAGTGTTAGAATTTCGTGAAACACCCTGTAAATAGCAATGGCTTTGCGGGTCAATAAGTGCATGTAGAGAAAGACTTTAGTGGAAACGTAGTACAAGTACGAGGCAAACAGTTTGACTTGGAGACTGCGACTGATTCTGGCAGTTGAAGCTTCCAGATCTTGAGATTTTTTGAAAAGACTGACTGCGCTTCTAGCTCGAGCACTTTCAACTTGCTGGCAATGGAGCTAGGACAATGTTGGAGCTGGTGTGTCGGATCTCGGCCGCGGAGATAGAAGGCTGGTATTGGTGCTGGAGCATTCTCCACTGGCCTGTAGATGGCAACGAAGACCACTCTTTACGGCGAAGCAGGAACGTGAATTAGAAGCAGACGCCGACACAATTGCGATTGAGGTGTTTGTTTTCGGAATGCACTGCAGATCTTAAAACGTAGAAACATAAGCAGTGCTCTACGCAGAGAGTGTGGTTGACTGGGATAAGATTTTTTTCATGAAACTACTGTTACTAAAGAATGCTGCATTAGAAACAATATTTGTAGACTCACCAATCTTTGCTTACAATAACGACATTAGTTTTAAAGCAACATCCAATCCACCTAAAGGCAAAAACACAATGAGGAGGCTGTTTGCGGATGCTAAATCAGATTTATCACATGGAAATAGCTATAACGTTTTTTTTAATTTTTCAAAAATCATTCTGTTGGTGCCATCTTGTAGCTAAGATTCAGGGCTACCAGACGAGCTATTGATAGAGTAGATGTTGTTGAAAAAATTGAGTTAAAAAAGAAAGAATCCGCACAAGCATCCGCAATCAAATTCGAGTCAGGATTTTTGGGCGGATTTTTAAAATTTTATCTGAGTTTTTAAAGCAATATTTACTCAGTCAATAGCTCATTTGGTAGCCCTAAACCTCAACTATATGATGTCAGAAGCTACATAAGCAACTGGAAAATAAAGACACCACACCAACTGAATAATTTTGAGGAAAAATTTTGGGGTCTGTTTCGCAGATTCTTAGTGAGTAGTCTGTTTTAGCATCCGCAATCAGAATCCTCATTGGGAATGCGCCTTAAAGGGGCATACCAGCGTGTTTCAAAAAGTTAAAGCAGGGACCAGCAAATTTTTTTGAATCGTCCCATTTTTCACTCGTTCTGCGTCAAATCTAATATTGATAACCTTAAGGTACATTCGCATAAAAGTGTCGACCTAAGCGTATTTTAACGCGGGAAGGGCTGTAAACTTTTTTACCCCATAGAATTTTTTTTCTGTTAGCATCATCTTGTAGCTAAGATTCAGGGCTTCAAAATGAGCTATCAACAACCTACAACTTATTGAAAAATTTAGGTTAAAAATTCTTAGGCCCGCACTCAGGTCGACACTCAGGCCCACACTCGACTGAGTGTGGGCCTGAGTGTCGACCTGAGTGCGGACCTAAGCATTTTTAACCAAAAATTTTCTATAAGTTGTGTTTTGTTGATAGCTCATTTTGAAGATGGTACTAACAGAATTTTTTTTCAGTGAAGGAAAAAAATTTACAGCCCTTCCCGCGTTAAAAACACGCTTAGGTCGACACTTTTTGTGAACGTACCTTTATACTACTTTTAAAAAGTAGGCAGAAAACTTAAAAAATTTAGATTAGAACCAGTGTTTCCATTTGAGCTCAAATGAGCACTTGATTTGATGTGATTTTGATGTGATGCATGCCATCATAATCACATCAAGTGAAAATTTTTTGTGACACATCACATCAAAATCACATCAAGTGAAAATGTTTTGTGACACATCAAATCAAAATCACATCAAGTGAAAAATTTTGTGACACATCACATCAAGATCACATCAAGTGAAAATTTTTGTGACACATCACATCAAGCAGACAAGCAGTGGCTATTGGTCTCAGGCAGTTTCGGGGCTGTTTCCCGCGAATATCTCATATCATATCTAGAAATGACCCTCCCTGAAGTAATCGTGGCTAAGTACAAAGGAAAGGACGTGCGTATTTCTCGCCTCGCTGAAGTAAAAATGCTCCATCCTTACTGGTCCTTCGTGCAATTAGTAAGTGAAGATGGCGGAGAAAAGCGTGACACGCTCAGCGTGTCTTCTACAATTGTCGGAATTGTCCCTCTCTGCTAAGCAAGGAATCCACAACGACTACGGTCATATACAATCATCTCGTGAGTATAACTTTACTAGCTGGATTATCAGATAGATCATACAATTATTTTGAGGAAACACACAACACGTCATCATATCACGTGTTTCGAAATTCTATTAATTTTGGTGTGACACATGAAATCAAAACAAATCTTGATCAAGTGAAAACTTTTGTGATACATCACATCAAGATCACATCAAGTGAAATTTTTTTGTAACACATCACATCAAAGTCACATCAAGTGAAAAATTATTGTGACACATCACATCAAAATCACATCAAGTGAAAATTTTTGTGACACATCACATCAAAATCACATCAAGTGAAAATTTTTTGTGACACATCACATCAAAATCACATCAAGTGAAAATTTTTTGTGACACATCACATCAAAATCACATCAAGTGAAAATTTTTTGTGACACATCACATCAAAATCACATCAAGTGGGAAAAAACCACATCATGGAAACACTGATTAGAACGCATGTAAAAATTTTATCAAAAAGGAAAAGAACTGCTGGTTCCCGCCTTTTCTCCGTGTAACGCGTTGGTATGCCTTTTTAGGTATCCCTTTAAGAATGAACAAGTGTAGTTCAGACGCCTCTTCCTTAAATAGGCATGTCCACTTTAATAAACCTTTTTCAAATGTTTGAATTTCCTATACCAGGTACCAGTTTTTGATCTGAAAACTCACTGGGAGAAGATAAAAAATGCACCATAAAATTCTAATTTGTTTTGTTTTCATATGGAAAACGTTCAAACATTTGAAATGCATGAACTTTACCGTGTCTTTATGTTGAATTGAATAAAAACTTTTGACTGAAAATTAAAAAAAATATTTTCAGCCATTTTTCAAGGAACCTTTTAAAAAAATTTAAAGTCTAGCTATTTTTAATTAAGTTATGCTTAGACAATTTTAAAATTCCGACAAATAAAAAACCTTAACATAATATCTTAAAACAAACTGTCCAAGAAAAAGACACAGGACCAATTAAAAATTGAAATTTTCGAACAAAAAAGTGTCGAGCTTAATAGCTTTTTAACGCCCGACTTCACATTTCTGTGTGAAGCAACATTAGGACTACTGTTCTTACTTCACTCTTTTAAAATTAGCGTCATTTTCCAACTCATTTAGCATGGCACAATTTTTTCTCCTCTCATTCATCTCCAATTATCCATTCTTCTTTTTGTCCACCCACCCATGCGTTTTCCAAAAAAAAAGGATTCTTTGTTTCAGGCGTTACTTCAGCTTTTTCTTGCCTCACACAAAACATCGACACCACAAAAGGACACGCCCAAAGCTGCTGCCTGTGCTAAGCTATATTTCAGCTACTACCCTCTCATTGTCCTTCTCAACAAATTATTTTTTGTGAGAAGGCATTTTAGTGGTCTGGTTCTTGTGGTCGTTTTAAAACACTATAAATTCTCGCCGTTCTATTTATTCCTCTTCATTCTAATCACACTATGCCAGCTAGATTGAGCAGCTCTCAGAGACTCGTCCAGATGCTCCGATCAATTGCCCTTCCATCTGTTTTCGGACTAATAATGACTGTATTGCTTTGTTTGTCCACCTTTTCTACGGCACAGGTAATTTTGAAAATTTGTAAGGCATGCTGACATGCGTTAATTATAATTGTAGAAAAAAGCTACTGTATTTACTTTAATAGCTTTATCCTCCTCCTCCCTAACCCGATCAACCACCCCATCCCCCTTCTCACGAAAATGACAAAATGTGCCTTTTCGGAACTTTTTAAATGTCTTCTTGGAGCCATATTTTGTTGACAGCTCTGTTTTGTAATGTTAAACAAACTTGTGCAGAATTAAAAGTGGATTAAGAACATTAATATCAGAAGTGCAACTTTTCTTCAAAAATGCCCTGAAAATTGAGGTGCAATAAAATATGAATAATTCTTTTTGTTGAGCGTTTTGTTTTCTATTGCACCTTAATTTTTCGAAGAAAATTTGCAATTCTGATATTGATGTTTTTAATCCAACTTTTGATTTTGCAGAAGTTTGCTTAACATCACATTACAGAGTTGTCAACAGAATATGACTCTAAAACGTTTAAAAAGTAGCGAAATAAGTACACTTTGTCAGTTTTTAAGGAATGAAGCTATTAAAGTAAATACGGTTATCAATCTCTTAAATAAATGCTCAGGGTTTGAGTAATCCGTTTTTCGTAAATAATTTAAATTACTACAGGGTGGTCCATCTTTGTCGAACTATTTGTTTTGGTCATAACTTTTTTATTTTTCAACCATTCGGCGAGATTTCAGTTGCATTCGAAAGAGGAAGCTTTGGGCTTTTGTTTGGTACTAAACACTCATAATTAACATTCGTCAAAACATGACAAAAACAACAGAGAAAAATGACTAATATTTCCAACAAAATTTCTCATTTATTCGATATTTCCATATGTTCATACATTTCCACACTTCTGCCTTGGACTTCGATGCATTTTCTTAAGCGGCGTTCATAGGAATTGATTGATCGATGAGCTATGCATTCCATACCAAATGATTGTCCACACTTTTTGATATATCGAATAATCGGCCATTTCGAGATGAAAATGAACCAAATTTTAATTAAAGGAATCAACACTGTTTAAAGCAACATATGACATGTTTGGTACCAAACAAAAGCAAAAAGCTTCCTCTTTCGAATACAACGAAAATCTCGCCGAATAGTTGAAAAATAAAAAAAGTGATATGATCAAAACAAATAGTTCGACAAAGATTGACCACCCTGTATTACTATAAATACTTATCTGCTATCTGTAAAATTAAAAAAAATTTAGCTGTGTAAAAGTATAGAACTCATAAATGGTTATTAGTTGCCCTTTTATTGCCTTCTTAGAACTAATGTCAAGGCAAAGTATTCTTGGAACTTTTAACGACTTGTATTATTTAGATCCTTTTTCTTTTTGCTGTAAAAATAGCTCAAAGATATTTTTCTCCTTTGAACTGTCTGCTTAGTATTTCTAGAAACACAATGAAACTTAATTGAATTAGTATTCTTTAGTATCCTTCCGCTAAATTAAATAAAGGTTATCGTTAAGTGCAAAAAATTCATGTTTCACTATACTTTTTTGAGCATAAAATATTTTTGGATATAACTTTAATATGACTTTTTACTAAAATGCCGCATAAACATTTTATTTTATAAATACTGTAAGCTATTTTAAAGAAAATAAAAATACATAAAACTTATTACGCTAAAAGATATATAGGACAGCACAAAAAATCCGGCAACTTTTTTCCTTACATGATTTCAAAAAACGATTTTTGCGTTCGGCTTCTCTCGAGCAAAATTTTTATTTGGCATATAATGTGAAAAACCATTTTTGCTTGGTACCTCCTGTAGTTTGGTCCTTGCCAATCCAGAGGAAATCCGTAGACCTTTCCCTAAATCATAGGGGGTACCAAGCAAAAATGGTATTTTTGTCATTATATACAAAATGGAATTTATGCTCTAGAGAAGTCAAACGCAAGAACCGTTTGTCGACATCATCTAAGAAAAAAAGTCACGGCCGTTAAAAATCGGCCGAATTTTTTGTGCCGCAATACCGTATTATCTCTAATAAGGCTCATGTCAGATTTCAAATGGTCTGAAAATTCTGTTTTCATTCGCTGCTTCAGCTCTGTAAAAAGTGCCTGCGATGGAATTTAAAAATTTAACAGGCACTTTTTACACAGCTCAAACAGCAAATGAAAACAGAAGTTTCAGACCACTTGAAGTTTGAAAAAATGGAGGTTTAAAAATAAGACCTCATAGGGCCATATTAGAGATAATACGGTATACTTTTTACGGCTTTAATCTACTTTAGGCGTCCAATGGCCCTGTTCACACTTCCGTTTCTGGAAACGGAAACAAAGTTTCCGGAAACGATTTCTTCGTTTCCGGAAACCGTTTCAATTTTTCGTTTCACTGACGAGAAACGGAAACGAATCTGTTTCAATGAAACGGAGATTTTTTTTACTGAAATGGTCATTATAGAGCGACCACTTTTGAGATTTTCGACAGTAAAACAATTTTAGAGCTGATCCTTTTCGATTCTTCAATCCTTCCTACTTTTAGAACTCAGTTAGCTCGTGAAAAGTGGAGTAAAAAAAAATAAGGTGCGCACCCAGTGGGGTTCGAATGAAGCTCTAATTACATAATTTAGCTAAATCCACTCCTCCCCTCTTTTAGAATCGCTCAGAATCCACTCGGGAATGGCCAAAATGCGAAAATAACTTGTTTTTTGGTGGTTTACTAAAAGAGTTTGAGCGTCCAAGGGAAAAATATTAAGCGTCCACAGAAAAATTTAGGCGTTCAAATGAAACAAAAGCATTTCAAATAAATAAATGTCACGTCATATTAATAACTATATGACTATATAAAGGTATTTTACACCGTTTTGGTCACTGGAGCTTGGCGAAAAGAGACTCTATATGCATTTTTGATCAAGAGTCTTGCTCAGAATCATGTCTAAGGTAAGTGAGTGCGCTCATCTGCGCGCATAAAGGACTGCACCCCCTCCGAGGGCTTGGTGGCTTGGAGTTGAGATGCGCACACCCACATACCTTAGACACAGATCATTCAAAAGTGACTCTGGATGCATGAAAAATGTATGCATATCAGAGTTTCTATATACGGTAGGCCCCAGTCAACAAAATTATGTTCAAATTCCATCTTTTTAGGGAGCATTTTCGAAGTGCTATACAAAATTTGTATCGATTTTATGCTTAAATATATGTCAGGAAAAAGAATTCAAGCTTTGACTAAGTATTAATTAAATCATTCTCTGATCATAAAAATGTGATTATTGAATACAGAATTAATAAAAAAAAATGCTGTCAAAAAACATCGGGCGCCTAATTAATTTTTTGAGCGCCTAAAAGTTTTTCATCGAGTCCATTGGACGCCTGAAGCAACTACGGACGCCCAAAGTAAATTAGTACCCTTTTACTTTTTATTTATAATAATTTTTTTAGAAACTAGTAGTTAGTTTAATAAGACTATTTATTTATCGTATCGGAATCACTTAACAATTTCTTCAACTATTTATTTTTCAAAATGTCGTACAAACAACGTGTTTATGTCCGTAATTTTATCACATGCTTTTGCAGTGAAAAGAAGTCTAAAAAAATCTAAAGTCTAAAAATATAGAAAATTGAACACAATTAAACATGGGTTTTTGAATAGCTTTTGATTTCCTTATTAATTCTTTAGAATAACGAAATTTTTTAAAATATAAAAAACAAGTTTTGAAAAGAACTGACACGTGAGAACTTGAGGGGGCGCTTGCAAACTCTATTTTCGCTGCTGATGTATAGTAAAGCAAGAGCTGAAAAACAAAACGCTTTTTTTTTCGGAGTTTCACTAGATCTCGTAGTTTGGGCGGTAATATAATTTTAAAATTACACCAGCAAATTTTGGAGCTAAACAAAAAAGAAGACACGGAAATTATTTGTTAGTCCAGCTGAAAACAGCTCCAATTACCTTGTTGGCTTTTATTTAAAGTTTTTCTTAGACAAATATTTAGTATGAATAAACAATTCTTTTCAGTTTAAGTGCGATCAAAGTGTTTGCAGCATTAAGACTGAATTTTCGTACCTATTAGTTTTTTGACAGTCATGCAAATTTTTAATAAAACTTAAGCTCACCATGTAAGCTAGAAATACCATACAACATCTTGTTTATTTATCAACTCCTTCGAACATTGTTGCAGGCACTGCCAATTCTGCATCTTTTTGGGCGCCGGTGTTTTGAGATTGCTAATAATTTACCTTCAGATTGACCAGTACTTATTGGCCATGAATACCAGCACTGCTATACGTAAACTAATAAAAAGCATAAAAAATTCTGGCCGGCGCCTGTGTTACTATGCCTCCGAAATAAGAAATTTGGGTCTGATCTCGAGATTTCTTGGGGTAAATCCAAAATAAAAGACTGATAGAAGTTAAGAACGTATAAATCTCGGCCAATTTCACATTCTTTAGTTTAACTTTTTGAAAATTTATTAATAAAGTTATTTCTTACCTCAATTTTAGTAGTTTCAACCAGTTATTTGTCTTAATGACAAAAAAATTTTAAAATTTTTTTAATTTTTTCAATCTTAAAAGTTTAAAACACAAAATTTTGGTTTCAAAGTTAGGCAAATAGGATTATAAAGATGACAAAGACCGAGATAGAACAGATTTTTTAAACAAAGTTTTGAATGAAAGCGTAATGAAATTTCTTAACCCTCACAAAAAATTTATTTCGCGAAAGATTTTTTGTAAATTTAATTTGTTTTCTTTATTGAACTTAAAATTTTTCTTTTATAAAATATTTTTTGAAATAACTTTTCTATGGACTACAAAGAAATCTACTTCCTTTTCGCGAAAAATGTCCACCCAAAAATGGTGTCCTCTTCACAAAGAATGACGATAACGATAATTAGGCCATCTGAGCTCCTCTATGTGCACAAAGGCATCATTTAGATGCTCCCAGCTGTTGGACTAATTAAACGGTCAGAAAAAGTTCAGGGGTAAATTGAGACATTTTACGTGTGGGATTGTTTACTATTGCTACTGGTGGCACATTTCTCAATTAAGTGTGATGCTTTTACGTGCACTTTTTGTCCAACTTTATTGCTCAATTGGGAAAAGAGGTTGAAGTTAATCGACTGACGGGATTATACTAAAGCGTTGAAAGATGAAAGAAAAACAACTAACTGATTAAAATTAATTCCATGCTTGATAACACGATAAAATTACATTAGCAGAGTTGCGTCAAGCAAAAAAGATAAACGAGAAAAAAACTACAGCTCTATTAATAAGCAAGTGGTTGGTCTACGACCGCCAAGCTGCTTTAAAATGAATGACTTATTTTCTTTCGCTCAGCGTCATTTTGGCACTTTTTCATTTTCTTTAAAAAATTTTTTTTCGTTAAATTCGTTTATTGAAAGGGAACAGTGGTGTTATGCTTTTGTCTAGGGCTGAAGTTTCAGGCCTTTTTTCTTTGCATTTTAACTTTTTACGATCTTTATGTTGCTTAAATATGAGAAAAGACAAATTTTTTAAATGAGCAATGCAAAAAAGATTTGATTACAATGCCAAAAAAATGATTTTGAATAATGGGGATACCCGTATATTTGAATAAATATTCGGTATTCTACTTCTTGAAGACAAACTTAAAATTCTTGGATTCAGGCAGCACCCTTAGACAGTGGCTATGAGTTTTACGCATACCCTGGTCAGCAGCCCCAGGTTTTTCTGGTTGAGCCTTACTATGGCGGCAGTGGATATGGCAACATTCTAAGTTCACCTTACAAAAGAAGCAGTGGAAGTGCTGTTAAGCGAGAAAGAATAGTGATGGATGCAATGGGAGGTAAACAACTTTGCTTATGTTTCATGACTTATTTGTATATTATTCAGGAGATTACCTTATCAGGAAAAGAACACTTTGAGAGCAAGGTGCCTAATAGCAACTTCCCTCAATCCAAACAATAACACCACCACTGGCAATCCAACTCCAAAATGATTACCAACACCAGTCATTGAATCTCTTATGTAGATCACCAAACAGCAGCATTGTTTATTTCATATTTATTTATTTTACGATTGGTAAAAAAATCAGTTAAAAATATCTTAGTATTGAAATAACACAGACAAAAATGTGTATATAAAAGCACTTGAAAGAAACAACTTGTTGAAAACTACATAGAATTTATAAAAATTCCTCTTTAACTGGTGTCCAATAAGTTCGTAGCGGACTTCTAAGCTCATTTTTAATAACATAATGTATTTCATTTGAAAAATCCAAATATTTTGTATTCCAAATAAAAATCCAAATAATCCAAATATTTTGTAGCATAACTCTTCTTCTGTTAAATGGTATATAAAACTTTCCTGTATAATTTTAGAAAAGTCAGCATTTGGCTCCGAACACTTGCTAGGTCATTTTACAAAGTTTACGGGCATTTTAATCATTTTAACTGGTCAAAAGTTTAATCAGGGTTAAGCGCTTTCACAACAACTTAGCACAGTTCAAGAGATACAAAACTTACTTTACAAAATAATTTTTGAAAATCTGAGTGCTGATGAAAAAAAAAGGAGTGTATATTTGGATTTTTTAAAATTAAATACATTATGTTATTAAAAATGAGCTTAAAAGTCCGCTACGAACTTATTGGATACCAGTTACTATAATAATCTCTAATAATTAGCTTAACACGGGAAATACCGCCTGTTACATTGGTTTATTTAGATACAGAATTTCACGTAGATCATTTTTGAAAATATGAGTATGGGCGTTTTGAAGTGATGAAGTCACCCAATAACCGGTTTGAAATGGACGACCATTTCAGGGAAAGTGGAAAATCTCCCTATAGCTAGACACCACTTATATTCAGACCACATCTATGAATGTAATATGTCAGAATGACCGTGAGGATCTGCTCTTTCGAATGAGTGTACGTAAGCGACAAACAGGCTGCAAAAAGCTAGATGACCATCGTCCAACACACAAATCCACCATTTCCCCACTAGTCAAATTTACACTCAAAGCTGCTCCAAAGCACGTCATGTCTGTCTATAACTGTACAATGTTTGGTCAATACTTCTAGAGAAATTCAAGGACTACAAGATAGGCGAAAAATCAGGGACTCTGAAATTACAGGAGAAGAGGTAAGACCAGCAACTTTCCTGGTATTAAAATTTGAAGGATACTTGGTCTTGGAATATTCCTGGCTGACTTTCTAAAGAGAATTAAGAGTGCAATATAGCCAAATGATCAGCAGAAAAAATGCAGCAAAATTAGTTCAAAGACTCACAAGACAACAAGCGAATATAACAACATTTAAGCCACATTTTGATTTCTTTTTCAATTTCTTTTATTTCTTTTTCAAATGCGAATACCGAATTCGTGAATCTCTTTTAATGTTTTCTGTGTGACATCCACAGTCATCCCATCCACATTGCATACGGGAACATTTGACATTTTTGAATGTGTCCAGAAATTGCAGAAGTTGAGAAGTAAGTCGAGAGTTTGACTGGAGAAAAATATTTAACAAATAGTTAAACATAGGTGTGGTACTTAGGTCCAGGTGAAAATTGATGTCGAAGAAGTGTCGTAGCCTAGGCGCAAACAAAATGTTCGGTGGTTCGTTAAATACAGAGGAGAATGTAAAGAAAAAAATTTAAATTTTTGTCATTAAAAATTAAACTTCTTCGACATCAATTTTCACCGGACCTGAAAATTTCAAGAAAGTGCTCCACCAGGTTTGGTGTTTGAATTGTTGTAGTTGGGCAGCCCGCTGGTGGTTCGGAAGCCCGCTGATGGTTGGGAAGCCCGCTGGTGGTTCTGGTGTATCTTTGTGGTTCAAGTACTGGCTGATGGTTCGGGTGTATCTAAAGTACGGTATAAGAAGTCCTCCCAAAAACCGGTTTTAACCACTTTTTCGTGTGTTTCAACATCTTTAACGTACAGAAAACATGTTTTTAGGTGACGGAAAACCATTTCCGGAAAAAAAATATTATTTTTTGAAAATTTTGACTTTATAAATGTGTGCCCGGACCTAGATCCCCTTTTTAGTTCTGATTTAGTGTTTTTTCCAACGTTTCCAACTAGGGCCACCCGTACTACTTCAGTGCCCGAATAGCTTAAAATTAGCAGGGGGTTCCAAGCGTATACACTTATTTCTTCAATACCCATAAAGGGTATTTTGAATGAACCTGGATACCTTAAAAAGACCGAAAAAGATAGAGTTTGAACACAGTTTTGTTAACTGGGACCCACAGCATAAAAAAACTCTGGTTTGCATACTGTTTTATGCATCCAGAGTCTGTTTTCGAGTGATTTATGTCTCAGGTATGTGTGTGTGCGCATCTCAACCCCAAGCCTCCAAGCCCCCTACGCCCCCGGAGGGGGCGTAGGATTCATATCGCAGGTAAGTTCGTAAGATGCGCGCACAAACTTACCTGCGAGATGAATCCGAGCGACACTCTTGATAATATATGCATAAAGAGACTCTTTTAGCACAGTCCCAGTGATAAAAACCAGGTAAAATATCCTAAAAGGGGTATCCTGGTACAGTCAATTCTCCCAATAAGGACACCCAAGGGACCGGCTAAATGCCGTCCTTATTGGGAGCTGCCCTTAATTAGAGCGTCCTTAATGAGAGCGTGATTTTCTAAAAAAAAATGCCGACTGTCCTTATTGAGAGCTGTCACGTTCATAAAGTACTAGTTTTATTCAACAACAACAACAAATCAATAATAAACATCAAAATAAACAGTTATAGGATTTGTTTCAATTTCTTTATTCGTTCTTCGGCCATCATGTCATCCACTTTATTGCAGAGTTGAAGAACCAGAGGATCTGATGAATAGCGCTGAAGGATCTGTAAAGCTTCTTTGGCCTCTCGGTTGGTAACTGGCGGCAATTCAGGCTCTTCGTCGATCTGAATCACATCAGTGTCGCTTAAATAACACAAGATTTACCTCTCTACTTCTGGTTCTTTCACTTCCGTTGTTGAAACATGCGCCGCAATTTCTTCCAAAGACCACATTCCACCAGTAGCAAGCTTATCATCTACGGCCAAGTAGTCGCTCAAATCACCTTCTACCATTTCCATCGATTGTAGTTCTGCCAATAAAGTATCCAGCTGATCATTTTCATCGCCCTCAGCCGCTTGCACTTCTTTATCCATTTGCTTCATTTGCTAAATGCCATGATTAAAATTATCTGGAAAAGTAGATGACTTAGTTCCCCGTTCTTGATAAACCCAGCTTTTCTGAAGCAATTAGCGAGTTGCATGCAAAACATCCTGCTGCCAGTCACCAAGAGCCGCCATATAAATTTCTGCTGCTTCCCCTTGGTTTGCCTTGAAGACGATTGAATGCTGGTGCTTGAATCCGCTCAGCCATCCATCACTTCCTTTAAAGTTCTCGAGTTCATCAGCCTTCTTGTTTTGATCTTTGTTCAACGGCCCAAATTTCCTCATCTGCTTTGCCAGTTTATTTGCTAATTTCTTTGCTTTTTCCTAAAAGCAAAAAAATTTCAACAAGAAAACATAAACCAATCATACTATCAAAATAAGTCCAGTCATCGGTGTATTTGCACTTCTTCGATCCTTGAACCACCGTAGAACAACTTCCTCCACGTTTTCGTGCTTGACTGGCTGAAGATGTGATTTCTTTGCTTTTCCACATTCTTCGATTGCATTGAGTACTGCCACCTTGTCCATGAGAATATTGCAAATAGACGATGCTGGAAGTTCAAACTGTTTGCCAAGCTCTTCGGAAGTCTTGTTTTCTGCAGCTTCAATGATCTTCTTTTTGACGTCCAATGTTATGACTTTGCGCTTTTTGCTCGGAGTTGACATTTGCACTAAAAGAAAACAAAAATAAAAAAGAAGTTTAAAAAAATCAAACGCAAAGGATTTTTAAATGCACAAATTTCATTGTTTTTTTAAACCTTTTTGCAAAATTTTGCGACAAATTTTCTTTCTGTCCTTAACCAGAGAGTCACTTAGTGAGTCGGGACGGGGACGAAAAAAGTGTCCTTAATGAGAGCGCGTCCTTATTGAGAGCGTCCTTACTCAGAGCGTCAGTTTATGCTAATTTAGTTCAGACCAACCAAATAAAAATTTGCCGTCCTTGAGAGTTGCCGTCCTCATTTGCCGTCCTCGTTTGTTTATTATTTTGACTATATTATTTTCAGGCCATGCAGGTGTATGTCTCCTGACCATAGGGCACCCAAATCAGGTTTTAGGGTTTGAGGAAGTCAAATCGAAATTTTGGTCTTATCAAACCGGATTCACCACATGATTTTGGATCAGAAAAAATACTTTGTTTTGATTTTCAGCGTGACATCTAACAAGGATATCTTGAAAAGAGACTGAAGATAGAAGTCTCCGATATTAGTGAATTTTCAAACTAATTTTTTTGAAAACGGAAAAATTCCAGCCCAATTTTTCTGTGAACAGGAAAACTGCAAAAAAATATTATCGAAACCCGAAAATCTCCAGAATAATTTGTCCCAAAACGGCAAAAGCCCAACTTATTTCACCCAAAGTGGAAAATGCCGAAAACGGGAAATGCCGAAAACGGAAATTTTTGAAACTCGCGCTTTTCCCAAACTGCAAATAGAGCTAATTCCTATATTAGAGGAAATACGGTATTTACACTAGAGGCGGCGCTGGGCCGATGGCGTATCTCCCGCCTTGAAATATAGACAAAAAAACGAGTGAACTATAAATTGGCGCCGAACAATTGAGTTCGGGTGTATCCTTGTGGTTCGGGTACCCACTGGTGGTTCGGTGGGGTCGAGTTTTCACTGTAAATTTTTATGAAAAGTGTTTTTTTACTTGAAAACTTTCAGCAAATTTCTAATATGAGCACTCCGCTTGAAATCATCAAAAAAAAGTTGCAACACCCGAATTATGTTCGTGAAAATGGAGGCTGGTGCTGGAAAATCGTCCGGAATTTCTCGGATTTGCTCATCTAACAAGTATCTGTCGGAGATTCGCAAGGAGAAAATGCTGACCACTATCTGCACTCAGAATCGTCGACTGGCTGTCTATCCAATTCATTGATTGTATAAATAATAGCCGGAGTAGGAAAGGCTTCCTTGTCTTTGACGTCAGGCTTTTTATTGTCACTAACAGATACAGAAGAAGAAGAAAGGGTCACTTTGTCTCGCTCCTCGGACTTATAAACCTCTGAAACGTAGATTTAAATATAAATATATTAATTTATCGCTAAACACTCACGTTGAATGGTTTTTCCCAAGACTGAACGACAGCTTTTCAATGACTCCTTCTAGCGCAACATCATTGCAAGCTCCGTACAAGTAACAGCAGATGTAAAACAAGTAGTCACAATGAGGTTCATCATCATCATGAGGAAGGAGACGCAAGTACTTGATACTGCGCATCTTTGGAAGCAGTGGTTTTATGAAAGACTCCGTCTTCTGGAAATAAACCAACGCCACAGAAACAGCCGAATCCACAAAGAAGGTTTTCTGCTGCTCTTTATTGTTCAGAGCACTGTAATATGGACCGAAGAGAGTGCGCTTACACTAAAAAGTTCCTGCTTATTTTTTTTTAAACTTCCTCAAAGTAGTACATACCATTTCGGTTAGAGGCACAATGTGTTTCTTTAAAGGCTCAAGACCATAGCAAAGCAGTGCAAGTAGGCTACCTGTGGATGTGTACCGAGAGACGAGCTGATCACCAAGAAATCGAGAGCCGCACCTATTTTCGCCATATGCAGACCTGAACACAATCTTTAATTTATACTCTTGAAACTCTTTAATAAACAAGACCTACCATGTTGTCCGCCATGAATCAAGAGCTTTCTTGACATCGGTGATGGCATCATCATTTTCAGCCGCAAAGGCACCATCGCGAACAAGTGATTATGTGGACTTTTGCCATGCATATAATGCACATACTTTAAGCCAGGGCAGTGTTCCGGATGGTACGCTTCGCAATCACTATAAATCAGAATTTGAGAAATTTTCTTGTTTCTTTTTAATGAAGAAAAAGCAAACCACTTAGCGAAGTATCGGCTTTATCGCGTTTCAGTTTCTCATACACAGTCCCGAAGGCTGCCCTTATAGACAGGTTTAACTGTGACATAGGAATCAGCTTAGCTGAGGGAACTTTCAACGGTTTCCCAAATTTGAGACCATAGGTGAAGTGTCAACTTGCATCTCTTATCTCAACTTGCATCTCTTATTATCTTCTTATCTTATCTTAATGATTATGAAGACTTTTGCCATGCATATAATGTACATACTTCAAGCCAGGGCAATATTCCGGATGGTACGCTTCGCAATCACTATAAATCGGAATTTGAGAAATTTTCTTGTTTCTTTCAAATAAGCCTTGAAAACACGAGAAAAAAAAACTCTGAATAACTACTCTACGTCGGATATGTCAGAAAATGTTTCTTCTTTGAAGATCACCGGAACAGTTTTTGCACATTGATGCAGCCAAGCATTTTTAAGCAGGTGAAATACTATTGAAAATTTATTTTCGATGCATTACCCGTGCATTTGGATAGTCTGCTTTAAACTTTTCAGCTGAATGAGCTAAATCAATTGCATCATGGCTTCCTTGAATGCCACACATCTCAGTTTAATTCTTTTTTCGTCCCTCGCAATCTTCGCAACCTCCGCAGCAATTTCGTCTCTCGCGGAATACATGAATTTTCCAGCCTCGGCGAGACTAAATTCAGCATTACGCCATCCGGCTCAACTCATCCAGGTAGCGGAGCCAGCAGCAGTACCACAACTTCGCTTTGCCCCTATGCCTCCTATACCACAGAATCGACCCCATACTTGGGAGGAGCTACAAGTCTGTTACCAGGACCATTCAGAACTGCTAGAACGAGAGATCCCTATCAACAACCAGCCATTCATCTACCATTGGTGTCCCCAAAAGCATGAACGGATTGTGCTAGATCGGATGGGTCTTTGGGATATTGTATTGGTATAACGAATATTGTATTGGCCAGTGCCAAAATATGAGTAAATAAGGGCCTTTGTGGAACATAAAGGCCGACATATGTCCCAATGGGCGAAAACCTCCCCATATTTTTCCTAAACACCAATCGTGCTGGGAAAATATGGCGAGCTTTTCGCCGACTGGGAAAATAAACTGGAAACCGGCCATATGGCCGGAAACCCCACCCCTACGAGGGAATTCGAGGGTATTCAAGCCCCCAGACCGAGAGGTCTGGGTTCACAAATTCAATTAATTTTGCCGTTTATCGGGGCGTCATCGCTTGAACAATTTTATTGCCTTAAATTTTGTGTGTTTGGGGAGTAAATAAAGTTAATTTTATTTACTAGAATTGTACTTTAGGGAACTTGAAAAAGGTTCCCACTTGAGGCGGTTAATCGGAAATCCCCCCGGATTCCGATCTACCGAGGTTGTTCAACAGAGGAACATTCAACATGAAGAAGACACAGAAAATGAGGATGGATCTGCCTTAGGTAGTCAAATATTTTGGATTTTAAACTTATAAGTATTGATAGTTTCAGAGGCGTTCGATATTCGTTCGCCAGTCACTCATCAGTACCTACAATCAAACAGTGTTGGTGAAATTTCTGCTGGCTCAATTTTCATTGATCCTGGAAGTGGAATATGTGTGCCTGTGCTGCTAATGGATGCAGTTTTATTGCCTGGTTAAATTTCGAAATTTAACTCTAAATGTTTTGGTCATCTCTTTAAAAAATTTGGGTCAGAATTCGACGTACCCTCATGCGTTGATTTTGTAAGTGGCGCCGCCGAAAAACTTTCAGCCATTGTGTTCACTCTTATGGTTTTAGACAATACTTCGCCTTGATTACTTGAGCTCAGGAGCAAGACATGGATGATGTGAACGAGGAATTGGCTTACTCGAGTACAGGCACATTGTTTCAAGTGATTTGACTTATTTTTCCCTTGCTCATACTAATGACATCTTTCAGTTCCAAAATGCGAGTTCTCTTGATCAGAAGCTAACTGTGCAGGTGATTAAGAAAATCTACTCTAAATGTGTCTTCCTGAGGGACATCGAAAACAGTGAAGGCTTTCTTTTGTTACCCAGAAATTTTTTTGTCGGCGTTCATGTTGGTAAGACAAAAGTTTTCTATTTAGTTTTTTGTTTAAATAATTAAATATTTTGTGTTGAACGTATAAAAGTCAGGAATGTTCTAAAAAGTTTAACGGCCACTTCTTTTTCTTTTGACACTTTACCGTGCTAGCATGTCTCTCAGCTTTTTTTGTGCCTTAACTTAATCCTGATTCAGGCAGTATGGCGCCAACGATGTCGACTTCTCAACAAACTTCGATATGTAGACTTACAGTGTCAGGATTATACAGTTCCTTTTTAGCTTAATTTGTGGACTATGGAATTAGGTGGGTATGAATTTATTTCAATTGCTACAAAGATATCGAGGTGGTGGTGCTAGAAGGTGTTACCCTTCCGTCAATCATTCATCTGCCTTATTGGTCTTTGAACAGATTGCCAGAAAATAAGGTGTGAATTCTAAATTTTCTTAGACAATAGTTGACACTGAGCTGTTTCCAGAAGATGAGGTATTTTGCCATGCTTACCGCTCACAGTGCTCATTCATTGGAACAGTCATCAACGGTAAGGATTTTGTGAGCTATAATTATGGGTAAGAAAGGTTTCTTTAGAGGTGTTTTTTTTTTTTTGTGATTTGTGATCTGGCTAAGGAATAGGCTTCAGAAGTGGCTCGATCTCAGCCGGATCAGCATCATTATAAAGCAGGGTTACACAGTCTTCAAGTTCGTGGTGTCCTTGATTTTTGTACACCTATCAGAGTAGATTTGAACCACTTAAGCAGCTACTGTCTTCCGCAATCTTACACGCAACTGGAACTGCTAAGCGTCGCTGCGGACGTGTTGCTCACGTTCATGGCTTGGCCTTTGGTTGCTTTTCTGAGTAATGAAGTTTTTGTGGTTCTTTTCGGTTATCCGGGGGACCTTTTAAAATTGCTCTAAAAATGCTTTTTTTTTTCTTTTTTTTTTGATTAGCATAATTTTACATTTTTTGTCTGTTTGCAAAAAAAAATATGTATTACAGTGAGTCTGTGCATTTCTAGCCGCTATGAACTTTAAATCAAAAAAGCATTTTTAGAGCAATTTTAAAAGGTCCCCCGGATAACCGAAAAGAACCGTTTTTGTCTTGATTTAAGTTTTTTTTTGTTTTTTTCAGGCCGATGATCGGCCGCATCGTTTCCCCCTTACTCAGCGCGGCCCCATCGGCCTCGTACGACGGTCTATCCGTCGCATGACGGGTCGACTCAACCGCCCTGCAGAGGCCGGTGGGGTCACCTTAGGTGTGTCTGTTTTTGAAAGCGTGCCCTTGGAGCGAGCGGTTTGAACTACCCAGTTTTTGTCAAGAAAAAATGTGTAATTTAAACATATGTAGTTGTGTTTAATTTGAAATTTTATAATAAAAATACCCTGCGAAAAAGTTGTTTAGGAAAATGTGGTCACTTGACCAAAATTACTTATCATTCAAATGGATGTTTTCTGGTTTTGGTTAAAGGTGGTCGTTGCTGAGCAGATTGGTCGGTATGTGCTTTTGCTTCTGTATAATGTGGGAAAAAAGGCTTTGCACGAGCCGGGGCCAAAAATGGTGAATTCCGGTCAGGTAGAGCTCCTCGAGCCTATAAGACCTGGCTGCAGATTTTGATAACTCTTCTAACCCCAATCAGATACATCAACGCCGTATAATCACTTACAACACAATTGGCAAATCATCACGTCTACCGTCAGTATCTAAAAAAGTGTGACCTTTGGAAATAAAATGTTTTTGAACTTGCTTATTGGCAGTCCGTTTGTGATTTCACAAGTTTGCGAAAACTGGAAAACAATAGTAAAAACTTATTTTTAACCATCTTAACTTTCATATCTACCAGTAAATCTGCATGAAAATGGTTTTTGATGCGCTTGCCTACCTTGACCGTCAAGAATTGCTTCTTCTAAGCCATGTGTGCAAACCATTGCACCAATACATTGCAAACAATTTGCTTGGCTATCCTTTACTGATTTTGGATGGTAAAATTTCGATATTCGGATAGAAAAATGATACAGTGGAGTTATTTAAAAAGTTAGTTATTAAAAGTAAAAAACTATTCAATTATCAACTTCTTTCAAAAACTTCACCAATGAAGCACTCATTGCTACCTGTAATTTACCAAAAATACCTAAGATGTGAATATAATTTTATAAAAATCATTCCAAACAGTTATTTTTTGAAAAAATTGAAGGCGTTCAACCATTTGTGGTCTGGTAAGAGTTTAGAAAAAAAAATTTAAATTAAATTTATATTTAAAAAAAATTTAAAAATTAGGCAACAGGCTGACCGGTCCCCCATGTACTCCTACGCAGAGAGTGTGTTGGATTTTAATAACATGATAATACATTTAAATTAATTAATTTTTTATTTAAAAAAACTTAACAAAATATATTACAGTATAAATTTTTAAATATCTATTTATCTTTGTTACCTAATCTCAACAAATTCATCCTAACAACTTTATTGAGTGGATCTAGTTCTAAAGATTTTTTATATGCTTTTTGAGCTAGTTGAATAATTTCTAACCTATGGTAAAAGACTCCTAAATTGTTCCAATAGAGATAGTTCTTGGGCTCAATCTCAGTCGCCTTTAATAAGAAAAATTCTGCTTTTTTATTAATTTTTTCGTCAAATCTTTCAAAACTGCCTGTTCCTTTAGTCATGCAAATTCCCACTTGTGAGTACAAGCTTGCTGACTCAGGATTCCAGAGCAAAGCTTTTTCTGCTAGTAAATTCACAGTTTCACATTCGTTTCTATGCTCCAGAAGAAGGAACAAATTGGACCATGCAGGAGCATGAGCTGGTTCAATACTGAAAATGACTTTTCAATAAATATATTCAGTTTTTCAAAAAGTTTACTTAGTGACGGTTAACCAACATTCTCGAGCTTCCAGTGAACGGTTTGTTTTTAAATAAAGACTTCCAAGATTAAATAGACAGTCAGAGTAATCTTTTTTTGAATCCAGAGCTCTCAAAAAGCTTTTTTCGGATTCCTAAACAAATTTAATGAAAAACTATTAACATTCAAGTAAACAGCCAAAAGTACCACGTAATTAGCTTTGTTCATCTGCACAATACCCAAGTTCATCCAAGCTGTAGAGAATCTGGGACGAATAATCAAAGCTCTCCTGAGCAATGCTTCAGCAACTTCTAGCTCTCCTCTTTTTTCCAGAATTAAGGCTAGGTTGTTTAGTGCAAGCTCATGGTTTGGATTGAATTTTAAAGTGTACAGGTAGTTCTTTTGTGCTTCATCAGTATGTCCTTGGTTGGACAGTACTTTAGCTATATTATAGTGGATTTTCGGATTGTTTGGACAGACAGTAAGGCCAGAAGAATAGAGAGAAATTTCTGAATTCCACTCTTTGCATCTCTAAAATGGTAATTTGATTTTTTATACTTTTTGTAAAAATATTTTCTGCTACTTCTAAAAATTTGATTTTAAAAATGTTTTCGTAAATTTTTTTGATATTACATGTAAAAAAACAAACAATTTTAATTTGGTCTTTTTTAAATAAGTCTTTTTTATTAGAAAACAGACCTCCTGTGGTTTTGGGTGTACCAAAAAAGATAATGACGTAAACAACGGGCGACGGTCAATTCGTCCATAGGTCAATTCGTCCATAGGTCAATTCGTCCACGGTCAATTCGCCCACGGTCAATTCGTCCACACATTTATCTAACTCGTATACAACAACGAATGATGCGTAAACTTTACGGTAACCAATGTATTTTATTTTAAACGGATTTTATAATTTTGTGTTTAGATATTCTGCCAACAACATTCTAGTATCAGTTTCAGCCGCACAAGATGTTTCTATCGCCTGGAATTGGACAGCTGAAAATCAAATCAATCGTCGGGGATGGTAATTGCGGATTCATGAATTTGTTTTTAGTAATTGTGGGTGATATAGTTGTATGAATTATAGAGCATTGAGTTATTGTCTAACTGGAACCGAAGAAAACCACGTCCGATTGCGCCAACTAGTTACTAGCTATCTGAAAGAACACGAAACTGAGCCATGGTGTGGAATATTTATGCAAGCCAAAGAACTTCAGCAGCACATCAAGAATATCAGACAACAAGCGAATATCGAAGCAGCAATATCGACTTAGCAGCGGCGGCTAAACTATTCAATGTCAATGTTCTTGTGTCTGCCGGATACGGATGGACAGTAAAAAAAAGTCTATGCTCCATCTCTTAACCAAACGGAAATGTGTGGACGAATTGACCGTGGACGAATTGACCTAGATCCGTAAACAACAGGGACCAAGGCAAAATTTTTTAAATTTTGATGCTACTGCCGTATTAACCCCCCGCCCTGAAAAGTTGATTTGACCTGTAAGGACAACATTTTAAAATTCGATCCTTAAAATTTTTTTGAAAGGTGGTAGAAAATCTTGTTACGCCCTGCATTTGAACGTGCTTACCTCAAAAGTTTTGGTTGACATCAGTAAAAGTATAGTAATTAAAGCAATATTGTAAGCATTGCGTATGGCATAAGATTTATTTAGTTGAAAATTTTTTGAAAAATCTATCTGGAAATAAAATAGTAGAGGATCGATCTGTTTAATGAATTCTTCTAGTAGATTTAACACTAGCCAAATAAAAGGAAATGAAGGAAGGTATAGCACTCTTTCTGCTAGTGTAAAACCAACAGTGACCAGTAGATTGGACGAAGGGAGGAAAGTTAATAAACCAAACGAAATCAGAAAAATGTAAAATCTGAAATGGGGGTCATTTAAAAAAGTTATATAAAAACTTTTTTACCTATTTTTGTTTTTGCTCCACTCAAGCCTATAAGTACATGAAGCGAACATAAGGCTGGAGATCAATACAGCTAGTAAGCACATAAAAGATCTTTTTTCAAATACTGTTTTGATAATTGGAATGCATCCAGAGCTATAGTCGAAGCTCAACTGATTAGGCTTAACCAACAGCCATAGGTTCAGAAGCCAAATGTACAAGTAGTTGAGGGCCTTAAAAAATTGCTACATAAAATAAGTGGTGCAACCGTCTGAGCTGTAAACTTTGTTAAGATTTTTTTTTTGTCAAAATCTTTGTATAATCAGGAAATTTTCGGCTGATATGTTTTCTGATGATATTTCTGCAGTGGGAATTTAAGCTATTAAAATTCTTGCTTCTCAATAAAACAATTAAAATCATTTACCCGTATGTGAACTGTCGGCAAAAAAGCAGCCGGGTTATCTTCTTTAGAAAATATTGGGCTTTGAAAGTTGTTGATATACATCCGTAGACTTAATAGAAAAAATAACACACAAAGAAGAATAGCACTGCGATGTTTAGTAACTCTTTTGACATCGTTACCAGGTAATAACCAGTCGAATACTATGCAAATCGGCTAAATTAAAAAAAATATTATTTCTAACTGCAAATTTGTTGCAATATTTTTACCAAAATGACTATTCCTTGCTCTTTTGAAAACATTGACAAAGCAGTCAGCGTAAAGTAGACAATAATTGTTGGTTGGAGTGGATTCTTGTCAGCAGAATATTTGATGCTTAAAAACTGGTCAAAAGCTGCCAAAAAGAAGGCGGACATCAGTAGTTCTGCCCTTCCTACGATGTTGCATACCTGAGCACAAGTTTTTTTAATTTTAAAAGATGTATTGAAAAAAAACTAACTGCTTCGGAATGTATTGGATGGACAGCAAAAACAAGCGCAATCAGAAATTCTTTTGATATTGGAGAATCATTACTATTTGCTAGATAGGCACTGATATTTTTCGCTTCTTTTTGTTTTATTTTGAATAAATTCAGTAGTTTTGCCACAAGTGTGTAGATTTGCAGAGTAACAGCTGCATGAAGAAAAATGTTTGTAATTCGGTGCACAAATGGTCGGAGTCCGAAAGCGGCATGTTCAAGTCTGAAAAAATTCTGTTGTTCAGGAGCCAGGAGCAGGAGCCACAATTTTATTAATATTTTTTTTATGTTAACAGTGAAAATTGCAGTTCTTTTACTGTTTGATACAAAATTTAGATCCTTTTATTTAATACTTTGAGTGTAAGCTATTTCAGGTCTTCTAAACATAACTAACCCAAGTAAATTTTGCTGAAATTATAGATTTAATAATGATGTTTTCGGCGGAAGCTCATCTCCACACCCACTCACCCTAAATTAATATCAAGTAATCCTCTTTCCGGTACTTTAGTGGTCACTCTCATGCAGATCCCCATCCTCCTTATGTCTCCATACTCAGTTCAGCGCTAAAGAGGTTTGGCCCTTTAAGCCGACTGGAAATCCACTAGTATTTAATGGATTGATTGTGAAGAAACATGAGACAAATTCATGTTCATATTTTTAATATATCGAAATTTTAAAAACTAAAGCTAAAATCTTGGTACTTGCAAGTAGGTAACGAGGTTTGAAAAGCAGGAAACATAAAGTGCATTAAAGTAGGAGAAATTACTGATATTATTATCAGAATCTAATTTTCAATCTTAAGTAGGGTTACTGCAAAAAGTTTTGTCAGAAGTTGGTCAAATCAGAAATTCTATGAGTTATCGTAATTTTTCTGGTATTTAAAGAAACGCATAATATTTTTTATCGATTTTTTTTTATCAAAATTTGTAAGTTGAAAATCACAACTCAAAAAAGTAAATTTGTCTAAAATTAGGGTTATCAATATTAATTTGTTGAAAATTTTAATTTAAATACAAATTGTGTCAACTTGTTTTTTGGAATGCTCTATTGCCACAAAATGAACCCACAAACAAATTTATTATTCATTGGTCATTTAGCCATGCATCCACTTATTCAGCTGCCTTTCTAACAAGAAAAGGAGGATTAAATAATAATGGATTTGTCCTATCCTGCCTTGCAAGTACTTATTATTATTTTGGGTGTTGTTGGTAAATAACAAATATAGGAATTACATGCAAATCCATTCAGACCCTTCTGTCCATCCTTCAATTCAATTACTTGTGTGGTATATTTGAATAGACAACATTACTTTTCATTCATTTAGGCTAAGGGCAGATGTGAATGCCTACTTTTTTAGTTGTTACAACTTGTAGGACCCATTTAATTGGGCAAAACAACATAAAAGCGTTATTCAGAGCGGCATAACCGTTGAGTATAGCAAAAAAAAAACAAGAAAAAGCGATTTTTTTGAAATTTTATTCACAAAAAACTTAATTAGTAAACCAAAATTATTTACGGACCCCCTCCATAACGGACAGCTCTTCATGACGGACAAAAATTTGGCCGATTTGATTAGAGTTAGTATAATTTGACTTAAATAGACGCTCTACATAACGGACGCTCTCTATAACGGACAAAAAAGTCGGTCCCTTCGGGCCCGTTATGGAGAGTGTCGACTGTAGTCGAATTCGAGTATCAGATTTGACGCGAAAAATAAAAAAACGAAAAGTTTCACAAGACATGGAGTGCTATACAGTCCAACATCGATTTAATGAACCCCCTAAGGGCCGGCAAGAAAGTTCGTTAAATCAACGGTTTCGTTAAATGTTTGGCTTTAACCGAGTGCACAGCAATAGTCCTTTTACATAACCGCTGGCCAGATGGGCATCGAAAAAACCTTTTTACATCGGAATTTTTGTTAAATCATGGTTTCTTTGAAGGAACGTGGTTTTTCCGCGCAGTGGAAAATTTCCATAATTTATTGTATGCTAACCCTGATTTTCGGCAAGAAAGATTAGGTATTTTGAGCACAGGCATAAAATTTGTCATTTTGACACAAATAAAGATAGAAATTCTGATTTTTAAGAATATTTTAGTGTGTAAGCTCGATTTTCGTGACTAAGATGTTGATTTTAAAATACTTGAAATTTCAAAGCCCTGGCGTGACCATACTAAAAATATTCGGTATAATATCTTAAAATCCTAAGATACCTTTTATAAGCCAAATAAGATATAATAAGATTCAGCACATCTCTTGGAATTTTAAAAAAATTTTCAAAATATTTCAGAAACATACTTTTAGGGTGCTATGACATTTCGTCCAAAGTCAGTTCGTCCAAAATGCAGCTCGTCCAAAATGCAATTCGTCCAAAATGCAATTCGTCCAAAGTCAATTCGTCCAAATTTATTGCTTTTATAGACTTTTTTGGACAGAATATACTTTTTTTATCAAACAATTGTTTTTGTTGCCTTTTATAAGCATTTTTCACGTGCTGTTGCTTAATCTTCCGAATTTCATTGTGCTTCAGATAAATGTTCTGCCAAACTTCTGAAGGGGCTTCTTTCACTGATGAGTGTGCTGGCAAGAAAGGCATTTAGGCTTGTCGTTCGTTTTGATCTGTGGATTTACTTCGAGTTTGCCTGTTTTCAGATCTACGAGCGGGAGTGCAACCTGTATATGCGAGGGAGTCCTTGTTGATGCTTGTCACCACGCTGCCACTTTGTTTTCACAGTTGTTTAATTGCGTATGAATATTAACAATCTAAGTTTTATATTAAATTTATTTATTATTACATTTCTGGTGCGGTACTAAAGGTACCATCCATAAGCCATAATTCGCACTCAGAAAGTCTACGCAAATCAGTACGCGAAGAAAAAATTATAATACCGTTTGGATCACTAAATCCACTATCATGGAAGAGAAATAGCTCAATATTCGCTGTCTGGGTATAGCAATAATCATCTTAACAGCTAATTATTAGTCTCGCTAATAATAATTATGTTATAAATAACTAAATTAAATGCTAAAAATAACTTACTGGGGATGGTAATAGACGCCAAATTATGCGGAATATAAACGTTGTTCTGGTTACTTGATCTCATAACAGAGTTTTCAAGGCTCGAAAGCTGTGGCAAATCTCTATATAGTATTTGGGTCGGGTGGGTAGGTCACACTTTTTATGAATTATCAAAAAATATGGTCATAAAAGGCTCGAAAATTTTTGTTGCAGAATTTTTTAGATCCGCCTTGATGTCAGCTTTCGTTTAAAAAAAAGAGAGGCGAGAAAATGGCATTTTTAAGAGGGGCGTTGACAAAAGTATGCAGGCCATTGTCAAGTTTTCCAAAAAATTGACTCTGGGCTGAGATATAGGTCCTCAAAGTTTAGGGCAGGCCTTATTAGAGGGGGGCCTTTTTAGGAAATACGGTAAGTACCAAAATGCTTAAATTTAAATTTTTTGTCGTTTCAAACAAGGAAAAGGAAAGCGCCAGCCGCATTCGCGGCTACAAAATCCTTGTACAGTAATACCCGCCAATTCTCGATTTCCTCGCGAGACAACAAAAATTTTATTTCAAATTCATTTCAAATTTTCCGAATTTCTTGATTTTGACCACCTCCATGAAAATGGGGAGATCCCCATGTTCCGGTCCTCTTATCGATCCGATCTTTTTTTTTTACTCGACGCGCAAGGAAATGGCGTACAAGAAGTTAGAAGCACGCTGCGCCGATGGCGCATCAGCCCCAGCTTCTGCATGTACATTGTACGGGTTGGCGTTGTGGTTCGGGTACTCCTTGTGGCGGCGGATGCGGAATATAAACGTTGTTCTGGCTACTTGATCTCTTAACAGAGTTTTCAAGGCTCGAAAGCTGTGGCAAATTAATAATAACGGGGTCATGAGCACCACCATATTTATCTCTTTCTACTTTTTTTCCTTCTTTCAAAAGAAAGAAAAATTTGGACGAATTGCATTTTGGACGAATTGCATTTTGGACGAACTGATTTTTGGACGAAATGCCTTAGCACCTACTTTTAGAATAATTATTCCCGAGAGAAAAGTTTGACACATTTAATGAGCACTTGCAACAATTAAAATACACTTACACAAATGTTAGAGTAGTGACCGGTCGATAGGACTTGTGACTGCTAGACAAGTGAATAGGATGACCCCAGTAGTCCCTCCAGAATACTTCTGACCAATGCCTTTTTCCAGTTACTACAGGATTATTTAAAATAGCTTCTCGGTCATCGAAAACAAACTCTTGTGCCCACCATCCTGGACAATAGATACACAGGCATGTTAGCAAAAGAATTAATTGCTCTACATGCTTGGACGTATTGGTGTTAACCAGAAAATTAAAAGGTCGAATTTTCATAGAAAATATAAGTTTGCAGCTAGACAAGGCTGGTTTGTTAAACATTAAATTTTGGTCAATTTTGCAAGTGAAGGAATAGCTAAATGCGTAATATTAATTTTCTTAAAAAATAATTTTTAGCTGTTTATGAATTTATTGTATTTATTCAATACAAGGCCACAAGATTACACAGGATTTCGAAATTACGATCCAGAAAAAATCTATTTTGTGACTACCCGGAATCACATAAGACGGGAAGAATTTCCAAAAATTGCAGAATTTTATAGGTTCTCAAAAAAAATTTGCACAAATTTTCTTAATTTTAGTGAAAATTTTACATAAATTTAGCAAAAAGACTGGCCAAAACTGCACCATTGCAAGGCGTATTTTACACAAAACTCATTTAAAAAAAATTCACTTACTTCTTATTTGCTTTAGGTTCCTGTTCTTTCTCGAGTTGCGCTTCTGTATGCACGGTTCTCTTGAATCTAACTTTGGGCATTTTATAAACTATAAAAATATTTATGATTATTTTTTATTAGTATAAAAATTTCAAATCTCGACTCAAATTATTTTTATCTCACACATAAAATTAAATTAGCAAAGACAGGAAGATGGGTGATGTCTTGTTCAACCAAACTCAACACCAAAATCATTTATCCTTGACACTTGCAATGAGGGAGGCGGCACATATAGCATCACCTTCTTCCAAATCCAAGCAATGTCCTTGAAGGAAGTGGACTTCTTCTTGCACTTTGATAGCCAGCCACCAATTGGATGGAGGCGGGCAAAGGCAAAACTAGCAGCAAGGATGTGCCTCGGTCTTATGTAAATACATTGTGTAATTTGGTGTTGGACATCACAGCAAAAGCAATTAAATGTCTTTAATTAAACATTTACCAGGAAAGCTTGAAATAAGCACAAAAGGTGATACCGATATATTTCAATGTTAAAATTTTTTTGAAATTCTTCGGAATTTATATTCAAAAAACCGTGCAGCAAATATTTCAATTATGATTCAGTTGAACCTTGCCAGTCCGCCCCTTGCTAGTCCGCAAAACTTGAGACCAGTCGCAAAAACGAAAATCAAACCCGCTAATCCGCGTTTGTCATCATTTTATTACGAATTGTTGTTTGCTTACGAAATCTCGTGTTAGCCAAATATCCCCTATATCCGTCCCTTTATTTTTAAAAATGATTTGTTTTACTAAGTACAAGGGACCACAGGCGCCTATCAGCGCCTCTATAGTATTTCGAAATTTCAATGAGGGGTTATGACTTCATTCATAAAAATAGGTATATCCCCTATTAGAACTCATTTTTTTCGCCTATTCTTTTTTTAAAACGAAAGCTGACATTCTGGGGAACACGATGGTATTAGCGACAAAAGTGATTTCGCTATCTACGACCCGTCCTGGCCTTTGAAGTAAAAAAGCGTTACTCACCCACCCACACATGCCAAATACTATATAAGATTTGTCTTAAATAGAACTTTGTTGGTTTATTTATTGCCAACTGTTTTATCCAAAAAACACAACGGAAGACCAAGGCAAAAATGGACTGGATTGCTAAATAGAGCCGACATGTTTGTTATTCCTTCGAGCTTTGCTATACAATATTACCTTTGCTATATCTTCACTAAAGAACGATCCGTTATAGCAGGGCTTGGCACTGTACTTAATAATGAGATCTGTCCTTATTTTGGGACTCCAAATCTTTTTTCATGATTTTTCGTCAAAATCTTATTTTTTAGAAACAAAAGAGCAATAAGCACTATATAAAGTAGCATATTTCTGCTAAAATACCCTAAAATGTCCTTATTTTGAACAAAAGTTATTATTTTTTAGCCCTGCTGTTATAGGGAGGTTTAACTGAATTACATGAATATTGTTTAAAAATATTTAAAACTACTAAAGAAATTTTTCAAAATGAAATTTTCATGAACTACTAATAATAAATGCCTCGCAGTTGTCTTAAAATATTTGATTGCAGTAAGGGAAAAAAGTGAAAGCCGGCATATTAAAATGTAATTTGAGATTTCTTTGTTGAGTACAGCTTGCATCCATCAAAATTATATTCAAATCCCTCCGGATTTGTATTGAGCAAGGAAGTCCGGAAGCGTTTATAGCTATTAATACTTATGGCCTTTTATAAGTTTATTTCTTGATTTTATCGTCACAGGCATTTATTATATGTTATCAAAACCAAAAAGGAATCTGGTCGAAAGGTTGTTAAAGCACCATGAAACTTGTAAGCAATTTGAAAATTTTAAGTGGTTGGTCACTAATAATTTGGTCACTAATGTTTTCGAATTATTTTTTTGAGTGAATTTTAAATTTGAATTTTATTTGTTAGTCAATATAGAACGCAATAGAAAGCTGTAGAGCAACGTAAGTTGCCTAACCCTTCCTATCTGGCGATGTCAAGCAATGTTGGGCTCGATTAGTGGATGGTTCGAAAATTTGAACAAATTTTGAATGCAAACAAAAAATAGATTGAAAATATTATTGAATAAATTAAGGTCCCGTGCGAATTTCTCAAATTTCTCAAATTGCCGTGCTTATCAAGTTGCATGGTCCTTTAAATGGTTGTTTAGCTTTAAATAAAAGCTTTACGGTTCTTGTTATTGTATAATCTGTTTGGTTGACCACAAAGGGCGGCACCGAATTCATCGACAGCGGAATTCATCGAAACCGAATTCATCAACAGATACAAAAGCATTTGTCTTTACATGAAATCATGATCACCTTTGTTCTAACTTATGAGTGTTTTTGTTCGATTTTTCCCAGCTCTTTTTTGGTACCGTATTTCCTCTAATTATCGCCCTCCCCAAAATCCGGAATTTCCGCTATTTATGTTTTGGGGTTTTGACCTACTTTTATTGATAGACTCTAGTTCATGTAAAAAACCAAAACGTAGCTCATATTCTAAGCTACATTTTAGTATATAACATGCCTGTAATCGATACTCAAGATTTGGTCAAAAACGCGAAAAATAAATAAAGGGGGAGGGCGTTAATTAGAGAAAATACGGTAACTTACCTTCGTAACCACGCTCGATATTCAGAGTAAAAATGAGCTTTGAATTAATGACGTCCGAGAAAGAGAAGCCTATGCTGAAGGATTCTAGTGGTTGCCTCTATTGGGAATACCAGCAGAGAGCTCAAACTTACTGGTGGTGCAAGAATTGAAGGAATTCGACAGCAAGGTCTTCCTCAAGTTTGATGGATGCAATGGAAAGGATCGTCTGGAGATATTTGCAACTGACCGAACTTTGGATCTCCTCGAATCTGAAAAGGAACTTGGGCCGTGGCACCGCTGGTCTTTAATAACGTTTGGATCATCTACGCTCGTCTTGCTCATTCTTTCGTTTCGGTGGTATTTTGCCTGCTCGAGAATCGTCAACAGAAAACATATGAATTCGTGTTAGTATATATGAATTCGTGTTACGAGGATGTGTATACCGCCAACTGGCTTGGTTTGTGCCTGAAGGTTTACTTCATATTTCTGTAACGTATGATTCATTATAAATTCCAGATTGTTTCTGCTCAAACGAACACTTGGGATTGCGGCGTGCTTTTGTGCCAATACGCAGATAGGATCGTTAGAGGCGAATCAACCAATTTTACTCGAAACCAGATAGAAGATTTCCGTGAAGAAATGAAAGAAAATATTGTCGCTGGAGAAATATTTTGAACTGATTTTCTTATGTTATATTTTGTCCTTACTCTCTGAATATTTGTTTAATAAAGTAACATGTCCTTTCGTTGGAAACCTAGTGGTAAATGAATACCCTGGTGGATAGTTTGAAATAAGGAAGTCGACTGTTTTGGTCAGCTCAATCCATAGCCTGGTACAAGTGGTGAATCTGGATATCCTCCTGGGGCAGACTTTTTTCTTTCAGTTTGGCTTCAAAAAGGTTTTTCGAGCACTGATTCCCATAATTTAAAGATAGTTTGTAAGTAAAAAACTGTCATTTGAGCTACGTTAACAAAAGTCAAAAATTGCCCTACAAAACGGCATTTTACTAATGTCAAACCATCTTTACAATGCTTAAATTAGTTCAGAAAACAGGCTTTCAAACCTGGAAAACTTTTAAAAATTCGCACCAAATGGACGACCATTTGGTCTGGGTGGTGCATGGATTATCCAGAAGAACTGAGAAAACTTTTTTCTATACCTTTGACAATCTCTTTTAAGAAAAGGAACCATCTTTAAAACTTTTGCCTCTAAAATAATTTCTTTCATTAAGAAGTAAATAGCTTACATGCAAATATATCTTTGCCCTAGGCAGGGATGAGACCTCAAAATTTTGAAAATAAGGACATTTTCTCAAAATAAGGACATTTTAGGGTATTTTGGCAAAATATGCTATTTTATCCAGTGCTTATTGCCATTTTTGTGCCAAAAAATAAATAAAATTTGGAGTCCCAAATTAAGGACAAATCTTATTAATAAGGACAGATTTTATCCCTGCTCTAGGGGCTTATGTTATTGAAAAGAAAAATGTGGGGATTGTTTACATGTTTTGATGTAAATCCCTGACTTATTATTTGCAAAAAAACAATTATTTTCTAAATAAAATTCAATTCTAGTAATTATTATAATAAATTTTGGGTGATCGGTGAGTAACACAACCCTAGTATAAAACAAGATGCTGAGCTAAATAAGTTCATTGCTAGCCAGCCTGAAAAAAATTATACCTAAGCTAAGGAGCTGACCTAGTCGCAAAAATTGGGCTATTAAAGGCATCGCACCTGAGTTTTCACGTCTGATTTTGTGATATTCGTGCTCAGCGGGTCTTAAAACTACAGTCAGGAATTCTCGTGTTAAAGCAAAACTTTAAAAACTATCCACTTTTCAGCCAAAATCCTTTACTATCATTAAATTTAATGTTCTTATACGGTTATTGTTATTTATTCAGGTTGATGATTCTAAGTCTATATTCAATTTTACAATGTTTTGACAATTAGGAGTCTTCAAAAAATCATTTCAAACAAAACACATATAAAGCAGTTTTTTTTAAATTTACTCAGCATCGATTCCAGGAAAAAAGTAAAACTTTTTACGCAGTCTTGAAGCCATTTCTGGGATTTGCTTAGCTCTGCTGCTAGAGCTTTCATATACTTGAGCCACTTGTTTGTTTACCTTAAACACAAAAAAATTAAATTATAAAAAAGCTCAATGCATTAAAACCCACTCTAGTCAACATAGTGACAATATCTTCATTGGCTGCGTGTTTGCTGAACACTTCGCAAATTGACTGTACAAACCAAGTTCCGTTCATGCTGTTTCTCCTAAAGTAATTGTTTTGGGTTCAAAAAAAAAGACTTGTCAATTTTTATTTACCACGACACGTAATTAGGGGTTGTAGCATAGGCAATTAACATATCTGCATCACTAGGCTCTTTGACCACTTTATACAATTTTGGATCAGGCTCCACTTCCTTGGGAAATGACGCTTTGACTGTTTCCTTAGCAGGTGACTGTTCATTGTAACTTTGGCCTTGGCGAATATAAGATGTTGAGGATTGCCTACTGGTGCTAGGTGAACTATTTGGAAGTGGAAAAGGTGATGAGATTAGTGTGGGTGGAGGTATAGTTGAAGATGGACCAGTACTTTTGAGACCAATGCAAGAGAACAAGCTAAAAGAGCTGTGATCCACCAAGCTACATTTTTGGTCATTTTGAAAGAATCTAGTGTGACATTCAGATTGCTTTTTGGTGTGCAAATTAAACAGAGCATCAGGTCTATCTATTGGCACTGAAAAAAACTTGAAAAGTTTGCAGGTATGTAAATTTTAAGCTTACCATAGCGCTCTATTCCATTGTCATGAGTCTCTAAAAGTATAAAACCTTGTAAAGAAATAATTTTGAGTCTCTTTGTACAAAACTACCATGTGACCGAAAAGTTCCCGGACAAAGTTTAAAGCCAATTTTTTTAGTAAAATAAGAACATAAATGCATTTTTCGGTATTATCAGAAAGCCCTTGTTCTCTTCTCTTGAATAGTGTATTGCTTGTCGTTTTATGTCAATAAATTCCATGCTTTAGAATGTCCGAGCAAACACAGCTGCTCTGTCTTCATTGCGGCCTGTTTCACAAAATCGCTTGATGGCATCCGAAACTGTTGGCTTTGGAACATTCATATCACGAGCGATCTCACTTTGCTTCTTCCCTTCTTCCCAAAGTCGCACAATGCCTGCTCTCAGATCGGACATTCTAAAGAATGGAATTTATTGACATAAAACGACAAGCGATACACTATTCAAGAGAGGAGAACAAGGGCTTTCTGATGATACCAAAAAATGCATTTATGTTCTTATTTTACTGAAAAAAATGGCTTTAAACTTTGTCCGGGAACTTTTCGGTCACATGGTAAAAGTCGATTAATTCATTCTTCTATTAAAAAGTTCTTTTTTTAATTTTTAAAGTACTGTGGTTTTCTCGCGCAGTGGCATGTCAGAAATTCAAATTGGCGGCGGACAGTTCTCTTTGGTGTAGAAACATACTCTTTTAAATAATTTCAAACTACTCAAAAGAGTAAAGTTAGAGACGAAAGAGAACTGTCCCCCGCCAATTCAAATTTTGCACATGCCGCTACGCGCAAAAACCATGGTCCTTTAAAGGGGCATGCCCGTGCGCGACACGGAGGAAAGGCGGGAACCAGCAGTTCTTTTCTTTTTTTCATAAAATTTTTACATGCGTTATAATCTAAATTTTTTAAGTTTTCTGCCTAGTTTTTAAAAGTAGTATAAGGTAATCAATATTAGATTTGACGCAAAACCAGTGAAAAATGGAACGATTCAAAAAAATTTGCTGTCACCGCCTTAACTTTTCAAAACGTACGGGCATGCCCTTTTGATATCAAAATGTCTCTTGTGGTATTAGTATTGTGGCACATTTAAATATGCTTTTGTGCGTGATATCTATTTAGATGAGTTATTAAGACAAATACAACAAATCAACTAAATTTCAATGGCAAGAGATGTACTTGACCACAGGCGGTAAAATTTGATTCCAAAGAATGACGATATGCTTATCTTCCTAAACAATTACTTTTTTGCTCAATTACTCATATTTACATTGTTTCGCCGAATTTTGCTGAATATCTCTGAATCTTTGAAATTAAGAATCGATAATATAATTCCGATACATAAGTCGGTATCCTGATCTTTTTTGTTTGAAAAACCCCGATCCCGAACATTTTTGGTTTATGAAATCTTGATTCGGGGTACCGATTTTGCCAAATATCCATTTCTATGTACACGGTGAGTCGTAAAAATTGCACCAATTTTGGACCAGTGCACCATTCCCAAAAAAGTTTAAGGTTTTAGCCAACAATTTAAATAAGTTACCTGAAAATAGTTTATTAACGAAAAGAATATATGGACCCAACCATTTGTGGATAAACCCATTTCTTCCTATGCGCCGATTAATCGACGTGTACTTTAATGCTTTTTTTATACATGTTTTTTTTAACTATCAGGTCATACGGAAGTGTATTGACACAAAATTTCAAATCCTTGTATCTCGCTCATTTGTTAACATTTTGTGCAATCTTTTTTGTTTGTAGCCTGAGTCTACTCTATGGAAATAACTGAACTTTATTCAACAACTGTCTTTCAACAACTGTAAATTCGACTGACCAAGGACAAGATCGCTGATCTTGGATGGAGATTCTGCCGCACCCGCCTTATTCTCAGATTTGGCTCCTTCTTTTCACCTGTTCTTGTCAATGCAAAACTATCACAGAGAGAAACAACGTTGAACAGTGAAAGCGGATTTGCAAGCGTTCTTTGAGTCAAAGCCAGCGAATTTCTTTGCTAGAGGAATTGCAAAATTGCCAGAAAGATGGGAAAAAAGTTATTGATGCGGAAGGATCTATTTTGTTGAATGATTTGTTTATTGTTGAATAAGGTTCAGTTATTTCCCATAGGGTAGACTCAGGGCTAAACAAAAGATTGCCACAAATGCAGATCAATTTAATTTGTGTCAATACGTATGACCTGATACAAAACTAAGTTTTTGTTTGTTTTGTAGCTCTGCGTTTCGGCTTTCAGATTTGTCTTTTACAAAACTTACAAAGTTACAAATGAACAAATCGATTTGTCACCAAAAGTCATTTTATTCTTTATATAAAATTGCTTCAAATCGCACAGTATCTGTACCACACTGCCTACAAAAAAACAAAAATTACGCATGTTTGAAATCTCTGAGTGTAAATTTCAAACATGTACTTTTTGATTCTTAACAATTGCCTTATTTTGATTGTGAAAAATTCGATTAAAAAAATCGTTAAATTTTGAAAATTTCAACATTTACTTTTTGTTTATTGTTAATTAATTAAGTTAATTAGTTAATTTTGTTTATTGTTGATCAATGCAATAATATTAAAAACAAGGGACCACAGGCGCCTATCAGCGCCTCTATAGTATTTCAAAATTTCAATGAGGGGTTATGACTTCATTCATAAAAATAGGTATATCCTATTAGAACTCATTTTTCGCCTGTTCTTTTTTAAAACGAAAGCTGACATTCTAGAACACGATGGTATTAGCGACAAAAGTGATTTCGCTATCTACGACCCGTTCTGGCCTTCAGAAGTAAAAAGCGTTACCCACCCACCCACACATGCCAAATACTATATAAGATTTGGGTTAGAGCAGATTTAGAGCTACAAAACTTATTTTCACTATTATTTTTCAATGTAAGAACGATAAAATATATTTTTTTTAAAAAATCAAGAAAATATAACAAATTCAAATGCGATTTTCTTGGCATTCTGTTCTTACTTTTTTTTTCTAAAAATTTTAAGGAAAATTTCTACTTAAAGGATAGCTGAGACAGTAAGCTACATTTTAAGATGTAACTTAGCTAAATATTATGCACAAAAAACAGAGGGCGAAAAAGACCAATTTTCGAAAATTATCAAAAACTCGACATTTTTGATCCTACCCTTTTTGACTGCATTTTCATAATAAACAATAATTTTACTCCCAACAATGAACATTCCAGCGCAAAGCAGAAAACTTCGATTTTCAAAATTGATAGCAGCAGAAATGGGTTAAATGTAATTGAAACAACCGAAAAAGGTGAAACAGGTGCAATTTACTATTTTACTACTAGTTTTACTATTGTTAATAATTTATGTTTTACAATTATGTTTTACTTCACCCTGTACAACACACAAACTTTTTATCTAAAAGTATCTAAAGAATGCTTACCTCCTCTGCAAGCCTGCATAATGAATATCTTTGGTTTTCCAGCCAGTTTAGGAGCATTCCTTGAGTTCATGCTAGACAGAACCTATGCAAGTTGACTTTGTTGCCATCTACCCCAGTGAAGTAGTCGTATTCACCGTGAGTCAGCACCACCATTACACAACTGTCTGCTTGTGCGTGGCGGGGTCAGCTGCAAAGTCGAATGCGGCTTGTAGCATTTCCTTAATTATTCATTACTATTTTTAATCTTCAAAAAGTTAGTCCAACCGTAGCAGTAAGGTCCACCAAAGCTGGTAGAACTTGATAGCCTAATTGAGCTAATAAATTGGAAATATTCTTCTTATCCACTTCAGTGCCATCTCTATTCCGAATAAATGAATTGTGCTGTTGAAATTTGTAGTTGTTGATGATCAAGGCTAATCCTTTGGGCTTAGAAAAATTGCGATATACCTAAAAAAGATATTTAATGTTTTTCGATTGAATGAATTATATCAAAAAATTAAAATCCTACTCTGACAAAATCTTAAAAATTCAGGCATATCGTAAAAATTTATTGTTTTTCGTAAATTTTTGATTGCGACTTTTCTTTTCAAAATAACTATTTTTGATGATCAAGTTTGTGTATTTATTCTAATAGAAGGCCAGTCTCCAATACGAGCCCTCCCCCGCTCGAAGTGGCTCCAAAAAAGAAATGTTGCTGTATATAGGTATTATATGTTGTGTTCAAATAGTTGTTGAATGCGTGAATGCGTTGACCACGATGCATGTGTGCATTTATTGTGGAATCGATCAGTCGTGCTATATTTAGAAAGCGGCTGTAATACTTTTGGTCGCTCATTATTTAGTTAGTAGTTGATGTAAAATTATGCGTCTTTTGTTTTAGTTGTAAAAGAATTATGGTCAGCTCAAGTGGCAAAAAATCTGACGGCAAACTGGAGCGGTGGAAGTTCAAATCTCAGCGTAAGCGGTGAAAAATCTGACGTGGAAGAGTGGGAAGCCTATCGAAGGAAATGGTCAAGAGGTCGTTTAAAATCCAATCAAGTAGTAAAATAGTTTTTCAAAGAAGGAGTTAAAAAATAGAAGGCCAGTCTCTATTAGAAGGCCAGTCTCTAATAGAAGGGCACCCTCTGAAGGTAGTCGAAAAATAGAAGGCCATGGCCTTCTATTAGAATAAATAGGGTATGCGTTATTTGATTGTCGGAGTAAAGATCAAAGAATACGAAATGTTCTACGAAATCACGACAAAACCATGAGACGATTTTTGGTGTTTTGTTATGTTCAAAGATTAATGAATGAAGAGTTCGACATTGTGATCATTGACAAAAAAATATACAGGGTGCGTAAAAAATATGATCACCGACTTTTAAAATGGCGCCATTTTTTTGTAATCGTCATTTTTAGGCTCAATTAGTCTCATTTTGAAGCTCTGCTTTTCCTCTTTCTAAGATTGTGCTAAACTGTTTTTTTCGTTTTAATTTTAGGCAACAAATGGACTATCAAAGTAGAAGAAGCACAATCGTGGAATTACACAGCCGTGGAAATCAAGTGTCAGCAATCGCAAATGAGCTGGAATTGATCATTCAACCGTTTCAAAAGCTATTTTTCGTTTCCGGGAGCCTGGTACGTTAGAAGATCGTCATCGTAGTGGAAGACCGGCGACTGTCAATAATCCTGTGATCAGAAGAAAGCCTCGTGAGAAAATTCGTCGAAATCCCCAGCGTTCGAAGAGAAAGATGGCAAAGCAGCTCGGTATAAGCGAAGGAAGCGTCAGAAATATTGTCAAATAGAAGCTAGGGATGCACTCTTATAAGCTCTGACCAGTTTACTTGCTTACAAATGCTCTGAAGACTGCTAGGTTACAAAAATGCAAAGCTTTGCTCAGAAGCTTTGCTCTGCTCAGAAGTTTTGCTCAGAAGACACCCCGACGGAGCAAAGCTTTGCTCCGTCGGGGTGCACACAAGTCGATTCTTTTTTCGGATGAGAAAGTCTTCACCTTTGGGCAAAAATTCAATAAGCAAAACACTCGGATCTTGGCCAAGGATATTTCAGCTGCAAATAACAATGGAAAAATGGTCTCGAAAGCAGCGCATCCTGCCAGCGTGATGGTTTGAGCGGGCGTGACAGCAAATGGGAAAACTCCGCTGGTGTTCATCGATCAAGGCTCAAAGTCAATCAGTAAAACTATCGGGATCAAATTCTGGAGGCCGTCGTGGAACCATGGGCATTGCAGCACTTCGGGGAACAGCTTTAGACGCTTCAGCAAGACTCAGCACCGGTTCACAAAGCGAAGAAAACTCAACAATAATGCAGGGATCATTTTCTGGATTTCATCGATTCAAGTCAGTGACCGTCTTCTTCGCCTGATCTCAACCCGCTGGTCTACTCGATCTGTTCAATATTGGAGGATAAGGCGTGCAGGTCTCACAGCAATTTGGCTCAGTTGAAAGCTTCTCTTATTGCAGCATGGGACGAAATTGGTGAAGAATTGCTCTTTCGCGTGGTGGAAAATTGGCCGAAACGTTTGAAGGCATGCGTCAAAGAAAATGGAGGATATTTCAAAAACCGTTAAATATGTTTTGTTGTGTTATGTGTTGGCTTCAAAATAAAAAAAAAGTTTACATGAAAGTGTTGAGTAGAAAAAAGTTATGGCGATTTTCAGTTTCGTAACCATATTTTTTACGCACCCTGTAAAATAATTAAAAACCCTAAATATCTCCTACTTTTTTGAGTGCTGCGTTACAACACCACACAAAAATGAATTTTTAAAAATAAATTAGCTAACATCTTGCTGAAGAGTAGGGGTGGAGTAGTAGACTAATTGACTTGCTGAACTAGTGTCTGGCAGATCCACATTCAAGTTTTCTAGAATTCCACTAGGCATTTCAATATCATCTTCCATTTCTACTAGCTGTGGGTTATTAGCATTGTTCGTTTGTAGGTGCACACCATTTAGCTGATTCTCGTCATTTTCTAGTGCAAGTTGATCATACTCGTCAAAGAATAGCTCTAGCCTTAAATTTTTTTAGTAAATTTGTTATGAAACTGTTTAAACTTACCTTTTAATGTCGCATAAGTCGTGCAAAATGCAAAACAATGTGAATTGATTAGTGAGCAGTAAGGCATGACACAAGCGATGGTAGCAGTCATCAGTAGCATCCGCATTTGTTATGAAGTCAATTAGTTGAGCGACCTTTTTTTCGTTTTCACAGCACTAAAATTTTCCAATTATTGAACTTTTTGAAAATTTTGACCAGAATATTTTTAAGAAAATATGTTCAAACTCAAAACGTTATTACTTTTTTTCTCGTTTGTGTCTTTTTTTGACTGAACTCTGTAAAAATGGATGTAAATGTAGCAAACCTTAGTTATCAAGATTTGTTCATAACTAAGCACTTTGGAATGCAGCAAATACTCAAAATATCGTTCAGATCAGTAATCAGCATTTTTAAGGTCTCTTTATGTGTTTGAAGGAATATTCTTTGGGTTTCAAGCATTGTCCCTTTACATTCCAGAGAACATTTAGCTAAAAAAACGTCTTAAGATGTTTATTTTATTTGAAAATTTTAGGAATTCACAGTTTTGTTTCAGGGCTTCGGTCCAGTTCTTTATCCTCTGGCGCTTGGCCAATCCAGCAATTTGTATGTTTGCTGCAACCTTAAATCAAATTTATTTGGAGCTAGTTAAAATGACATTCAAAATGCATCACTTTTTATCCCCTTTAAAATTTGCCATTTACGTGATTTCTTTACTAAATTATTAGGTT